>JACEFZ010018306.1:2500-57500 GCA_014155875.1 Cepaea nemoralis | reverse complement strand
CGGGGATTCTTTCATCATCATCATCATATATTTACGTACGTATTTTGGGAGGGGGAGGAGGGAGGAGGAGGAAGAAGAAAAAAAACTATGACAGTTGACAGCTCTGGAATGAAAGGAAGGCGTGTAGAAAATTTCATCTCAATCGGATGGGCCGTTCGCGAACAAATAAAGGACATACATATTTACATACATACATATATACATACATACATATATACATACACTTTGTTTTATAGATACAGACTAATTACTTCCCTTCTGCCGGCTTCCTGGCCTAGAGGTTAGCGACTTTTCTCCGTAATCTCATATACTCTCGTAAGTAACGTGACGATGGGTGAGAATCAGCAGTGGTTCGATTCGCGTCGGTAACTTACTGGGTATGTGAGCCGGCCGCTCAGAAAGCAATGGCAAACTACTGAGCGTAATCTTGCCAAGAAATCAACAATCAGCTGAAAGATGCTGATGTTGATAGCGATGTCCTGTAAAGGATATGCAAACATATTTTACTTCCCGTCTAGTGAATCCGACAGCCTTTCTCAATGCTGTCATTTCAGATGGAAAGCGATTTCCCTCAATGGAATTAGACAGTTGTACTGGAAGGTTCTGGTAGCAAAGTGTTATACAAACATGCAATTTGTAACTTTATGCTTGACATTTGTATTGAGACGTGGATGCTTGATGAAAGATGACCATTAGCGCGTCACAGCATTTCGCCGTTTGCTAGATTGTTTAAATGTTTCTGTCACTTCAAACATGTTCTGTAAGAAAATGTACTAATGAAGCAACCTATTTAAAAAAAAGAAAAAAGACCTATTTTAATTCGACGCTTCGTACCATTACTATCCTTATCAGGCTTAGGCGGTCATGTCTCGCCATCTCACGCGAGTATTGGATCAGGTCTGTGAGTTTGTCCCGATTATGCCACGTTGTCACATGATGGACCAACGTGATTTAACCATTATGAGAATAAAGGCGATCTGAATTAGCGGATGTTCGAGGCCAAAGGTTGTTTCAACAAATCCAGAAAATGTAGCTGCACGTGTTTACATCTGGTCGACGGATTGGGAACATTCGGTGGTGAGTGAGGACAAATCCCTGCATCGCTTTGACAGTTTGTCAACATTTGAATACAGATGGAACCCGTCGGATCCTGGTTGAAATTCGGATGTCAGCCATCACATGTCGGGCAAGTTAACAGCTGCAGATGTGTAGGGGGAAGTGGGTGAGATGAATCATACATCGCTTTGGACAGTTTATAAACAGGTCGGATTGGAAGCGGAAGTTACTCAGCTCGGAAGACAACAGTTCCGTCTGTCAATTTATAGTTTCGGATATCAAGAAGATTGGCAGCTTGTTGGGGAAAACCCGTTGTTGTATCATACGGTAACTCGTTAGTTGTTGTGGGAGTCAAAACAAACTGATGACAACTCTGACAGTAAGCCAGGGAAATGGATTCTTGACAATGGATGATATGTCCAAAAACACCTGTGTGGACAGGAAGAATACCGTCACGTGACCAATTTATGTTTTGCCAAAAACCATGATTGGAGATGGGGAGTTGACCAAAACCGTGGATTATGATGGACGTGGTTGTTGGGAGAGCTCTGCAGTGTTAGATTAATTTAATATTAACTAGATGTGACGTTATGGCAAAGTGTAGTAGCCATCCAGGAATGAGGCGGTTTTCCTAAGGTAGAACCCTATTATAATTAGTTCTAATTAATATAGATGTAGACTGTTTAAACTAGAGAGTGATACTTAGCTCTGTTAGTTGAAAATAGATTAGTGAAGTGTGATAAGCTTTACTAGTTGAGAATTGAGTAATGAGGATAATTGGTATTCCAGTAGGTATCCCTGGTGGGCGGGGTTCCGCATTCTGTTTGTTGATTTTTTTCTTGTCTTGGCCTGATGATAACCAATGGGTTGAGTCATCTGTCCCTGACAGAGTAGGTTCACTGTATTTCTGAGCGAGGCCGATGGCAACCGATCATCTAATAGAGATCAGTGACGGGGAGGCTATCACCGGTTGTATGATTATGTTACAGGTTCCCTCTGGTTGGAATGAAGAACCCGGAACCAATGAAAAATCCGATCCCGGATAAATTATGATGAAGAGAGAGGGCCGGCAACTTTCGCAACGGAAGAAGTTAATACACATTGCTCGGTGGAGCCTAATGGTATAGTATCCTACATGAGTGCATACCAATCGTTAACACACCTGAAGTGATGAATGTTCAGCCCATGTGGAGCTAGATCAGTAGGACCTGATGTTCACATTAGATGAAATCAAACATTGAAGTGTAGTTGTTCCATGAATCAAGGAAATCAGAACTGTCAGACTAATCTAGTGAATAAAGCAAGCCATTTTTGTCTAGATACATGACTGTTTAAGAGTGAAAATACAGAAAAAATAGGAACCGTTGTGTTAGGAACAATAATAGTATTTTCCACGGATTATATATTCACATGGGATTCAGATCTCATGGTCATCAGAGCTCCTGGAGGAGGACATGTCTGGAGAGAAGGATACGACTTCGGTGAGGTCTATTTTACTGACTCGTATGATGTCGTGTAATCCTTGCCATGATGTGTGCACTATGATCCTGAACTTTGAAGGCTGACATATACATTTATGTTATTATACACGACATACATTTTCTTCGCATACACGTCTCATATACGTTACACTTTTCTTTTAATAAATTAATCTTCATTAATTTTTAGAAGCAAGAGTTGTTGAGTATGTTGCGTTGGGGAAGTATGAGAGGGGGCATAGTACGACAGTGAGAGAGTGATAGGAGAAGGTGTCCACGGGCTGATGGAGTGTGTTGGACGGAAGCTGGTGGATTCTCCAGGATATTGATAAGGGAAAAAAATATTATTAATGGGGTGTTGACTCTCCTCACTCCAGGGACGACACTTTAAAGGAGGACACGGCATTATTGGGAGCTCGATAACGGAATCTTTGGACAGCGGGATCGCCCGTAAACGTGATCCTTGGACAGCGAGATCTCCTGCAAGCAGGAACCTTTGACAGTTGGGATCTTTTGACACGGGATCTTAGTTATAAGAGGAGATATCATATTGGAGAATCCAGCTAGAGTGAAATGGAATAGGGGTTAGGACTAATATCTTACCTGTTCACACTTCACAGTCTGCATAGGTCTGTGGTCCTGATTCTACTCTTGTCACTGAGTGAATGTGCTGTGTGTGGTAATATCTAGATTTATAGTACTTGTTCATATATCTGTATAGTAATTTGCAGTTATATGTACTCGACCTGCTAGCTTACCTCTCTGTAAAATGGCCACCCTAAACTAAGCACAGCAGAATTAAGGACAAAAGGGGGAAGACATGGGATGTCGAGTTCTGCTCTAACGGATTACATACAGAAGTGGAGAGAGAGTATCGTCAAGCAGAAAGGGAAGATCGAAAGGGCCGAGTTGGAATGAGAAGGATGGAGTTAGGAACAAGAAGCGAGGAAATGGAAGTGAGCAAGCAGCTAGGAAATTGGAAGTAAGCAGGCAGCTAGGAACTTGAAGTGAGGAAACTGCTAGGAAACGGGAAGCGGAGTAGGAGGCTCAGAAAAGGGAGCACAGAGTACCGGATGAGGGAACTCGAGTTGAAGAGCAATCTAATGGAGAAAATGAGGGAGCAGTTGGAGGTTCCTCCATCCCAGGCTCAACACCAGTAGGTGGACATGGGTACCATGCTATGAAGTTTCCGTAGGGTCTACGAGGAGGACAAAGAGAAGATTGATCAGTACCTCAACGCTTCGAGGCTATGTCAGTTGTTATGGGTCTGGAGCGTAACAAATGGAATCTCAAGCTATCCCAGGGATTACGCGGGACCGGCTAAGAGGTTTATTCTCGCCTGCCACCAGGACATGAGAACAATTATGACGAGTTAAAGACGGCTCTGCTGAAACGATTCGAGGTTACGTCACAGACCTACCGGAAAAATTTCGAGCAGCGAAACGAGAACCGGGGGAGTTGTTGGCCTCCTACAGTTGCGTCTAAAATCTTATCTCCATAAGTGGCTGGATTGTGGCTGGGTTCGCACATGACTATGAGAGTCTGGAAGAGTCATGGTGGTCGATCAGTTGAAGAAGCAAATGTCTAAACCTATCAACACGTTCCTGGGAGAACAAGGGCGGAACGTATTGACCTACGTGACAAAATTAGCAGAACGGTTCGTCGAGGTACATGGGGAGGCAGGGAAAACCTTTCCACCAATTCCAAAAGTCAAGAGAAACGTGATAAGAAGAAAGCCCAAAACTCAGGAACAAAAAAAGGGAACCTTATGTGCAAAAATCAGAGGATAGTTCAGAGGAAGAAGAAAGGGGGGAATCAAGAGCACTTCAAGCTCTACACCAAAACGACCGTGGTCGGAGAAGTTGGTGTTCACTTTGTAAGTCACCTCTCACAATACGAGGGACTGCAAATCGAAGGCTAAGAACCCTCACTTCGCAGCATGTCAAGTGACTTCCAAGGAGGTTGTCACGGAAAATGCCAAGGTCAACAAGGAAGCTCGCACAAGGAGAGCTCACTCAAGTCCGGCAATAGAAAAATCTGGACAGGGAAATGCTGCAACCAATGCAAGTCAAACACGCACAATGCTATTGACTGCAAGGGAAGTCATGAGACTTAAATTCGTCTGTGTGCCTCGGGAAAACCTAAGGTGGAGCCACCGAACAGGTCGAGGCCGAGGAAGAGACTCCAGACCAGGAAAAACACCTGTAGTGGAATTGGTAGAGGTTAACGGTCGTCAAGTGGAGTGTTTATACGACACAGGACTGGACGGGGAGGGCCGTGATTTCTGCGGATCTGGTATACATCCAGAACAATTCACAGGTGAAACCATGGAGATACAGCCTGCACAGAAGAGTGCTGTAGTCATGAAGTTGCCCATTGCTAATGTGGAGATTCGGTCAAGGTACGTCACCGGCACCATCAAGGCCGCTGTATTGACCGATCCCATTTTTCCAGTAATCCTAGGTTGCCGGTATGTCTTTCTGGGAATGCCAGGGAGCCAATCCACATGGGAGCAATGCAGACTCGCTCTCAGACAAAAACGGAAGAGGCAGACGCAATTGTGACTAACCCAATGCCGGGGGAGCTACGAACTGCCCAGAGTGAGGATGCTACTTTACGTCCTTGCTACAGAAAAGCTGCAGAAAAGTGCTGATCCACCAGGACGGGGGCAGTACTACATGAAGAATAGGATACTCTACAGGAGAGCTGTAACAATACGTGTATACAGTGGATCAACAAGTAACTTCTGATGTATTCATTTTAAAACAGGCTTTATTTGTTCATGATGGCCGATACAAAATCCAAGGACCACTAAAATATGATGTTGTCTTCTCTTCTCTCGATCCTTAGCTGGTCACTACCACAACAAGCTACGTCACGACTTGAGCATCCTTCTTACTGTTCTATCAGGATGCTCAAGCGTGCTTTAGATCTTGCACACCTAAGCCAATACAGATATGGTATTAATTCTGCTACACCTCCTTTCTTTAAAAAGACTTTCTTCTTCAAAAGTCTTAACTCTACCCCTTTATTCTACACCTTCTCTCTTTCCCCCCATAATTTCTCTAAGCCCAAACTAACTCTACCTTAACAAATATTTCCTTCTAATTGTAATTTTCCACTTGTCTCTTATGATTTGTCTCGCATAGCAAATCACTAGGAAGTTATATTTCTTCTTCGTTTCTGTCTCTTCAAAAAAAAAAACATAACATATATTATTTACATATCCTCAATAACATTAAATCTCAACTTTATACAAACATCATAACACATATGGTTCCTTTTTGAAATACTTCTTCTTCTCTTCATAAGCAATCCGCTTAAAAATTCAAACGCTGTACTCTTCTGATACTACCTCAACTCCCTATTGTCATCACTAACCGTATTACCTCCACATTACTACTTCTCTACTTTAAACCAACCTAAAATCACTCGCACACGATAGGAAGGATAAAGAATCGGTGCGCCACCGGCGATTTCAAAGAAGTAGAACTCTTCCTCACAAAAACCACACTCAGCTAACTCACACACACCTTTAAGCCCCCTATGTCATTTGAGACTTTATGTAATAAAGTCTAAAACAATTATATCTTCTACAGTTCACTTATACCACTTATTATGGCAACAGTTTACTCTGACTATCTACAGCATCAAGCATCAACCATCAAAATTTTATGCACTCCCAAATGACCTACAAGACATCTTCTCCCCATTCTACCCATACACATCACCTCACATAACTAACCTCACCTCAGAATTCCCTCTAACTCGCCGAAAACTTCAAGCAACCCCCTAATGTCCCATTTATTATGGGCATTTCTCCTGAACCTCAATTTATGTCCGTTATCACAGCAACAATACCCTTGCCACTGGAACTCATGTCTGTGGCCGCCTGCAATCAACGTTATTCTTTCTCAGCTATATATTACGGACCCTCAAAACCCCATGTCATTTTATCTCACAGTGACAATTTTCGTTTCTCATTAACACACTTACCCCCTCCCCCCTTTACTATTGTACTGATATCCACAGTATATAATTATTCTTCGGAGTAAAACATGGGATTAATTCATGTTTTACTATTTGTCTTCACACTGTCTGACGTAGCACGTTACCCACACTTCTTTTCTATAAGCCAGCCAGTCTTCTATTACATCATGGCTCTAAATCCATGTTTACTTCCGACCCCATGGAACCCATGTTCAAAACTTTCCCCTCATTTACCCCACTGCTATATACATTAGTTACGTTAATCTTTTCTTCCCCAATATGGCATCCAATCCATATATATTCAATCAATGCTGACTTAATGCATCTCCTATTTTTAACTCCGTAGAACCCTTTTCTGAGTAGTAATCCCAATTTAAGTATGGCATATATTTCCACAACTTCGCAGCCACTATACCATTAACCTCTCAACGCTGACTATCACAGCAATCCCACCAACAGAATATACTCATGAACTTATTATTCACAAAGAGAATGTGTCTCTCTTCTAGTCCTCAGCAGTCTATTAACCATTTTCTGAACGAAGGGTTTTATATAAAGCCCCATGTATTGCCTTTACTCTAGACAAAACCATAACTGTCTGTAACTAACTTCTAACAATTTTTCAACGTATTTGTAAACAAGGTAATTACTATTCAACATACAAGACAATTCAAGTTAAATTATGAGTCAATCAAAATAAAACAACAGGATGTCATACCCCCAGGTTTTGAAACTGTTTATCCCCAACATCAAAACATGCATCAATTTAAATTCAAAGAAAATATCTAGTTTTATCTAACACTACTGGTCTCTTTTACGGACCAGTAGTTTGTACGCAAAAGACTAAAAACACAATAATCCTATTCTAAAATCAAATAGTGATAATCATTTTACAGGACCAAATCAAGCAAAAATAATATAACATACTATACATATTCAATCAACATTGGTCTCTTATACTAACTAATGAAATACATATCTATTCCCCAAGTCATGCCTATTCCATTATTCTTATAACAGATAAAACAAAACAACTCAATGCCAAGCATTAACACATATATATATATATATATATATATATATATATATATATAGATATATATATATATATATATATATATATATATATATATATATATATATATATATATCTGTTACCTACAGACAATTTCCTAACCTAGAACAATATCTGTTCTCTCAACAAAAGTCATTAATCAACAATGACCGTACTGTAAACTATATCTTAAATCACTTCACCTAGTACTAGTGTGTCGACTATCTCAATGTACCACCAGTCATCTATTACAATAGAACCTGTGGCTCGGCACACTAGTTGTTTCTCCTAGATTTGCACCAGGGATTACTACTACTACTTAACCATTACCGTTAATCCTACGGTATCTCCAACCGCTACATCCAACAAAATAAATGTCTATTACCATCGACTCCACCAATACATCTACCTACTATATTTGTCAATAACTAATTCTAATTTTAAGTCTCTCGTCTACCCGACGCAACCAACTAACGTATCATTACTTTCCAACATCTCACCAGAACTACTCTAAACTATCCTCAACGTTTTCTCTTAACTTCGTTCACACACCGCGATGGTATTCAAGCCAGTCACACTTATCGGAACACGTTCTCTAGTACTCTATTTATAATACTCTGACATTCATTTAGCTAATCATATTCTCTTACTTGCCTCACTTATCTTTCACTACTATTTCTATTTATCGGGACTCAGAAACAATAAACAACACCGCACATGACTAACGACCAAATCTCACTCCGACCTGGGCAAACCATATTCTCTCAATTCTCTGTATCAGGCATTCTTGCTTCGAGATGTCTCTGCCAACACTACTAAATCTGTTTCTTGAAACATTATTCAAAATGTTAACTCTCTTTCTGTCAGCCTGTCATACAATTTTCATTAATTCTGTCTAACTTCAGACATTCCACACAAAAGACATCACTCCTTTCAGTCATCAGCCACTCTTCGCATATTCCACACGACATTCGTGTTCTCATCTCACGATTATTCTCCTATCACGACAACCTTATTGTGTTTATACTATTACTTCAAAAAACATTAGACACCAATTCAACATCCTAGCAATTACTCACCAAGA
This sequence comes from Cepaea nemoralis, assembly GCA_014155875.1. Classification (NCBI taxonomy): domain Eukaryota; kingdom Metazoa; phylum Mollusca; class Gastropoda; order Stylommatophora; family Helicidae; genus Cepaea; species Cepaea nemoralis. The sequence continues at coordinate 48,838 of JACEFZ010018306.1, read as the reverse complement.
AGCCTAAGCATATCGATTTACTTCCAAACGCCTCGTACAGCATGCGTTTAATAACACCTGGACATCATTCTATCCATACTCAACAGACATATGTTTGTCTACATTTTTACACATGCTAGAACAACGCATTACCAGACGAATTACTCCACAGGACTTTCACAATTCAACTGTTTTCTTATTTCTACTTTATCTCAATCATTCACTCCTTTTCAAAGGTCAGAACCTATACATTATCTCTCGCTAACTATAGATCTCTTATACATTAACTGGCACTATCAACGATCTCTCAGAACAAACCTCACTCGACGAGTCACTAACCTCGTAACTATCATTCTAAATTCTCCACACAACCACTTTCTCAGATTTAATAACCTCTTCTTTCTCCACAAGCATCATGTAATTACGTCATCTCCCTCATCAAGACCTCGTATTTTTCAAACATCAGTTTCCACAGTCTTTTACTCTTAATACTCTGCGCTCAAACTGGCTATTTTACACAGGATACTCAATTACCTCCTCAATCTAGATCTCTTCATCAGACCACTTCGGTTCCCTGTCAACAATACTATACTTACTTCTCAACTACCAAGCGAAACTATCTCAGACATCACGTCATAGCCCTGCGTGAACCAATTCTAGTAAGAGCATTCAGACTTAGTTTATCTCTATCTCTGCTAATTCTTGTGCTGACTCTACCATACTTTAAAACAACCAGTTATACATCATCAACGTGATAAAACTCTTTCTCTCTAGTCCATTCGGACAAGGGAACATTCAATTTTACCGTGTTTTTACTCTCCCTACACCGCAACCAAAACACAAGATTTTCTTTGTAATTTATATCAAGCTTAAAACAATATGCCTACTTGTCCCTCTGTATATTTCTTGGTACCCGAAAAAAAAAAAACTCGTCTTGAGCTTAGCTGAAATAATTTTCAATTATGCCTGTTCTCTACTGTGCTGTGATGGGTCTGCCTGTTGCCATACCCTGTTGTTTCTTTTGCTATGCTGAAATATTTCACTATACAAGCAAACTCACATTTATAGGAATTTATCTAAATGATCTTGTTTAAATCACATTAAAAAAACATTCTCCTAGTAATTATATTTTAACTAATTACCGTCAACCATGTCTTCCCTTGATCCAAGAGAAAGGTTAATTCACGTACGTTTGCTGAAAATTTTCCTTGCCACGGTTCACGTATAACACAAACGTGTGGAGTCCGTATTATTTGAAGCCATCCAAACGATTACGTAACTTCAGTGACATCCTTCTTCCAACGTCTCAGGTTTCGCTACTTTCAGCCCCTGGACGGGCCCCTACCAGTTTTGAGATTTCTTTTCACCCTAACAGGGCTCTTCAAGGCGTCGACTTGAAAGCGGCTCTAGCTCGATAAAGCGATTTAATTTTGGTCCCCTCTTCAGCAAGCCGGCAACCCAGTTTGCCTAACTACCTCCGAGGGTTCCCTATTGAGGTTTTCGCTTTGGTGTTCAAAAACATTCTGATATGCTAGAGTTCAGGATGAGCAAACACGACTGTACTTTCTCGTAATTTCCAAACGAAGGAGCAATAGGCAATAATTTCTTCAGGTACTCAAGGTCAAGGTTCAATGAGTAAAACGGTTTTTGAGTTCGTAAGTGATCTTGATATACGGAAGATAACAGCTCCTTCAAAACGAGTTCTCTATTTAATTCGAGTTGTTTATAGCTGTCTTGAGATTTCATTGCTCCTGGACCCGGACAATCCTAGTATGTAACTGGCTGACCTTCAAACGCAAGGTTAACCAACGGCTTGTAACAATGGCAGGTCAAACTCTACAGCATTTTGACAAAAATCACGTTACTTCAAGTAGCTATGATGAGAAACAGTTTAGTAGAACTCCACAGGCAACCATGTTATGAAGATGGCTCCATCCAAAAAATCTCGATGTATATGACTTTAATTTAGATAGTCCGAAAAATGCTTCATTTTGACTTTGACTCAATTAAAAGTGGTCCGGTTTTGAACTTTTTATTTAATGAATGTCTTAGAAATTTAGTGATTCCATACCTCAGCAAGTTGGTAACAAATTTTTCATGAAAGTCCGCTGTGGCATGTTGGTTCTCGTACTTCACGTTATACACGACATCCAAGAAAAAATCGAATCCTGTGTGCGGCGCTAAAAATCCATCTGTAACAATACGTGTATACAGAGGATCAATCAAGTAACTTCTGATGTATTCATTTTAAAACAGGTTTATTAATTCATGATGGCCGATCAAGAATCCAAGGACCACTAAATATGATGTTGTCTTCTCTTCTCTCCGTCTTGGTGGTAACTACCCAAAACAACCTACGTCACGACTTGAGCATCCTTCTTACTGTTCTATCAGGATGCTCAAGCGTGCTTCTAGTCTTGCACACCCTAAGCTAATAACAGATATGGTATTCATTCTGCTACACCTCCCTTTCTTTAAAAAAGACTTTTCTTCTTCAAAAGTCTTAACTCCTACCCCTTTATTCTACACCTTCTCTCTTTCCCCCCATAATTTCTCTAAGCCCCAAACTAACTCTACCTTAAGTAAATATTTCCTTCTAATTGTAATTCTCCACTTGTCTCTTATGATTTGTCTCGCATAGCAAATCACTAGGAAGTCATATTTCTTCTTCGTTTCTGTCTCTTCAAAAAAAAAAAAAACATAGCATATATTATTTACATATCCTCAATAACATATTTAAATCTCAACTTTATACAATACATCATAACACATATGGTTACCTTTTTGAAATACTTCTTCTTCTCTTCATAAGCAATCGGCTTAAAAATTCAAACGCTGTACTCTTCTGATACTACCTCAACTCCCTATTGTCATCACTAACCGTATTACCTCAAAATTACAACTTCTCTACTTTCAACCAACCTAAAATCACTCGCACACGATAGGAAGACAAAGAATCGGTGCGCACCGGAGATTCAAAGAAGTAGAACTCTTCCTCACAAACACCACACTCAGCTAAATCACACACACCTTTACCCCCCTATGTCATTTGAGACTTTATGTAATAAAGTCTAAAACAATTATATCTTCTACAGTTTACTTATACAACTTATTATGGCAACAGTTTACGCTGCTATCTACAGCATCAAGCACCAACCATCAAAAATTTTATTCACTCCCAAATGTCTATATATTACAGACATTACACAAATCAAAAAGGTCCATCATCCCTCAAGACCTCTTTCCCCATTATACACATCACCTCACATAACTAATCTCACTCAGAATTCCCTCTTAATCTCGCCGAAAACTTCAGCAACCCCCTAATGTCCATTTATTATGGGCATTTCTCCTGAACCTCAATTTATGCCGTTATCAACAGCAACAATACACTGCACTGAAACTCATGTCTGTGACCGCTTGCAATCAACGTTATTCTTTCTCAGTCCATAATTACGGACCCTCAAAACCCCATGTCATTTTATCTCCACAGTGACAATGTTCGTTTCTCATTAACACACTTAAACCCCCCCCCCTCTTTACTATTGTACTGATATCCACAGTATATAATTATTCTTCGGAGTAAAACATGGGATTTAATTCATGTTTTACTATTTGTCTTCACACTGTCTGACGTAGCACGTTACCCACTTCTTCTTCTATAAGCCAGCCAGTCTTCTCATTACATCATGGCTCTAAATCCATGTTTACTTCCGACCCAATGGAAACCATGTTCAAATCTTTCCCCTCATTTACCCCACTGCTATATACATTAGTTACGTTAAACTTTTCTTCTCCATATGGCATCCAATCCATATATATTCAATCAATGCTGACTTAATGCATCTCCTATTTTTAACTCCCGTAGAACCCTTTTTCTTGAGTAGTAACCCCATTTAAGTATGGCATATATTTCCACAACTTCGCAGCACTATACCATTAACCTCTCAACGCTGACTATCACAGCAATCCCACCAACAGAATATACTCATGAACTTATTATTCACAAAGAGAATGTGTCTCTCTTCTAGTCCTCAGCAGTCTATTAACCATTTTCTGAACGAAGGGTTTTATATAAAGCCCCATGTATTGCCTTTACTCTAGACAAAACCATAACTGCCTGTAACTAAATTCTAACAATTTTTCATCGTATTTGTAAACAAGGTAATTACTATTCAACATACAAGACAATTCAAGTTAAATTATGAGTCAATCAAAATAAAACAACAGGAGTGTCATACCCCCCAGGTTTTGAACTGTTTATCCCCAACATCAAAACATGCATCAATTTAAATTCAAAGAAAATATCTAGTTTTATCTAACACTACTGGTCTCTTTTACGGACCAGTAGTTTGTACGCAAAAGACTAAAAACACAATAATCCTATTCTAAAATCAAATAGTGATAATCATTTTACAGGACCAAATCAAGCAAAAATAATATAACATACTATACATATTCAATCAACATTGGCTCTTATACTAACTAATGAAATACATATCTATTCACCCAAGTCATGCCTATTCCATTATTCTTTTAACAGATAAAACAAAACAACTCAATGCCAAGCATTAACCCAATATATATATATATATATATATATATATTTTATATATATATATATATATATATATATATATATATATATATATATATATATATATATTTGTTACCTACAGACCAATTCCTAACCTAGAACAATATCTGTTCTCTCAACAAAAGTCATTAATCAACAATGACCGTACTGTAAACTATAGCTTAAATCACTTCACCTAGTACTAGTGTGTCGACTATCTCAATGTACCACCAGTCATCTATCTACTAATAGAACCTGTGGCTCGGCACACTAGTTGTTTCTCCTAGATTTGCACCAGGGATTACTACTACTACTTAATCATTACCGTTAACTACGGTATCTCCACCATGCTACATCCAACAAAATAAATGTCTATTTACCATCGACTCCACCAATACATCTACCTATTATATTTGTCAATAACTAATTCTAATTTTAAGTCTCTCGTCTACCCGACGCAACCAACTAACGTATCATTACTTTCCAACATCTCACCAGAACTACTCTAAACTATCCTCAACTTTTCTCTTAACTTCGTTCACACACCGCGATGGTATTCAAGCCAGTCACACTTATCGGACCACGTTCTCTAGTACTCTATTTATAATACTCTGACATTCATTTAGCTAATCTTATTCTCTTACTTGCCTCACTCATCTTTCACTACTATTCATATTTATCGGGCCTCTATCAGAAACAATAAACAACACCGCACATGACTAACGACAAATCTCACTCCGACTGGGCAAACCATATTCTCTCAATTCTCTGTATCAGACATTCTTGCTTCGACATGTCTCTGCCAACACTACTAAATCTGTTTCTTGAAACATTATTCAGAATGTTAACTCTCTTTCTGTCAGCCTGTCATAAAATTTTCATTAATTCTATCCAACACGACACATTCCCAACAAAAAACATCACTCCTTTCACTCATCAGCCACTCTTCGCATATTCACACAGCATTCGTATTTTATGTTTTCTCCGACAGTGATACACAACCTTGTTCTCATCTCACGATTATTCTCCTATCACGACAACCTTATGTGTTTATACTATTACTTCAAAAAAAATTAGACACCAATTCAACATCCTAGCAATTACTCACCATAGCCTAAGCATATCGATTACTTCCAAACGCCTCGTACATGCATGCGTTAATAATCACCTGACATCATTCTATCCATACTCAACAGACATATGTTTGTCTACATTTTTACACATGTTAGAACAACGCATTACCAGACGAATTACTCCACAGGACTTTCACAATTCAACTGTTTTCTTATTTCTACTTTTCTCAATCATTCACTCCTTTTCAAAGGTCAGAACCTATACATTATCTCTCGCTAACTATATCTCTTCTATACATTAACTGGCACTATCAACGATCTCTCAGAACAAACCTCACTCCGACGAGTCACTAACCTCGTAACTATCATTCTAAACTTCTCCACACAACCACTTTCTCAGATTTAATAACCTCTTCTTTCTCCACAAGCATCATGTAATTACGTCATCTCCCTCACCAAGACCTCGTATTTTTCAAACATCAGTTTCCACAGTCTTTTACTCTTCATACTCTTGCGCTCAACTGGCTATTTTACACAGGATACTCAATTCCTCCTCAATCTATATCTCTTCATCAGACACTCTCGGTTCCCCTGTCAACAATACTATACTTACTTCTCAACTACCAAGCGAAACTATCTCAGACATCACGTCATAGCCCTGCGTCGAACCATATCTAGTAAGAGCATTCATACTTAGTTTATCTCTCTCTCTCTGCTAATTCTGTGCTGACTCTACCCTACTTTAAACACACCAGTTATACATCAGTCAACGTGATCAACTCTCTCTATCTAGCCATTCCGGACAAGGGACATTTCAATTTCTACCTTGTTTACTCTCCCTACACCGCAACCAAACACAAGATTTTCTTTGTAATTTATATCAAGCTTAAAACAATATGCCTACTTGTCCCTCTGTATATTTCTTGGTACCCGAAAAAAAAACTCGTCTTGAGCTTAGCTGAAATAATTTTCAATTATGCCTGTTTCTCTACTGTGCTGTGATGGGTCTGCCTGTTGCCATACCCTGTTGTTTCTTTTGCTATGCTGAAATATTTCACTATACAAGCAAACTCACATTTATAGGAATTTATCTAAATGATCTTGTTTAAATCACATTAAAAAAACATTCTCCTAGTAATTATATTTTAACTAATTACCGTCAACCATGTCTTCCCTTGATCCAAGAGAAAGGTTAATTCACGTACGTTTGCTGAAAATTTTCCTTGCCACGGTTCACGTATAACACAAACGTCTGGAGTCCGTATTATTTGAAGCCATCCAAACGATTACGTAACTTCAGTGACATCCTTCTTCCAACGTCTCAGGTTTCGCTACTTTCAGCCCCTGGACGGGCCCCTACCAGTTTTGAGATTTCTTTTCACCCTAACAGGGCTCTTCAAGGCGTCGACTTGAAAGCGGCTCTAGCTCGATAAAGCGATTTAATTTTGGTCCCCTCTTCAGCAAGCCGGCAACCCAGTTTGCCTAACTACCTCCGAGGGTTCCCTATTGAGGTTTTCGCTTTGGTTGTTCAAAAACATTCTGATATGCTAGAGTTCAGGATGAGCAAACACGACTGTACTTTCTCGTAATTTCCAAACGAAGGAGCAATAGGCAATAATTTCTTCAGGTACTCAAGGTCAAGGTTCAATGAGTAAAACGGTTTTTGAGTTCGTAAGTGATCTTGATATACGGAAGATAACAGCTCCTTCAAAACGAGTTCTCTATTTAATTCGAGTTGTTTATAGCTGTCTTGAGATTTCTTTGCTCCTGGACCCGGACAATCCTAGTATGTAACTGGCTGACCTTCAAACGCAAGGTTAACCAACGGCTGTAACATATGGCAGGTTCGAACCCTACAGCATTTTGACAAAAATCACGTTACTTCAAGTAGCTATGATGAGAAACAGTTTAGTAGAACTCTACAGGCAACCATGTTATGAATATGGCTCCATCCAAAAATCTCGATGTATATGACTTTAATTTAGATAGTCCGAAAAATGCTTCATTTTTGACTTTGACTCAATTAAAAGTGGTCCGGTTTTGAACTTTTTATTTAATGAATGTCTTAGAAATTTAGTGATTCCATACCTCAGCAAGTTGGTAACAAATTTTTCATGAAAGTCCGCTGTGGCATGTTGGTTCTCGTACTTCACGTTATACACGACATCCAAGTAAAAATCGAATCCTGTGTGCGGCGCCAATAATCCATCTGTAACAATAGTGTATACAGATGGATCAACAAGTAAATTCTGATGTATTCATTTTAAAACAGGTTATATTGATCATGATGGCCGATAAAGAATCCAGAGACCACTAAAATGATGTTGTCTTCTCTCGTCCCGCGCTTTAGCGGTAACTACCCAAAAACAAGCCTACGTCACGACTTGAGCATCCTTCTTAGCTGTTCTATCAGGATGCTCAAGCGTGCTGTAAGTCTTGCACCCCAAGCTAATACAGATATGGTATTCATTCTGCTACACCTCCCTTTCTTTAAAAAGACTTTTCTTCTTTCAAAGTCTTAACTCCTAACCCCTTGCTATTCTACTCCTTTCCCTCCATAATTTCTCTAAGCCCCAAACTAACTTTACCTTAAGTAAATATTCCTTCTAATTGTAATTTCACTTGTCTCTTATGATTTGTCTCGCATAGCAAATCACTAGGAAGTCATATTTCTTCTTCGTTTCTGTCTCTTCAAAAAAAAAAAAAAAAATAGCATATATTTTACATATCCTCAATAACATTTAAAGTCAACTTTATACAATACACCATAACACATATGGTTACCTTTTTGAAATACTTTTCTTCTCTTCATAAGCAATCGGCTTAAAAATTCAAACGCTGTACTCTTCTGATACTACCTCAACTCCCTATTGTCATCACTAACCGTATTACCTCAAATTACAACTTCTCTACTTTCAACCACCTAAAATCACTCGCACACGATAGGAAGACAAAGAATCGGTGCGCACCGGAGATTCAAAGAAGTAGAACTCTTCCTCACAAACCACACTCAGCTAAATCACACACACCTTTACCCCCTATGTCATTTGAGACTTATGTAATAAAGTCTAAAACAATTATATCTTCTACAGTTTACTTATACAACTTATTATGGCAACAGTTTACGCTGCTATCTACAGCATCAAGCACCAACCATCAAAAATTTTTTCACTCCAAATGTCTATATATTACAGACATTACACAAATCAAAAAGGTCATCATCCCTCAAGACTCTTTCCCCATTATACACATCACCTCACATAACTAATCTCACTCAGAATTCCCTCTAATCTCGCCGAAAACTTCAGCAACCCCTAATGTCATTTATTATGGGCATTTCTCCTGAACTCAATTTATGCCGTTATCAACAGCAACAATACACTGCCCCTGAAATCATGTCTGTGACCGCTTGCAATCAACGTTTTTTCTCAGTCCATATATTACGGACCCTCAAAACCCCCTGTCATTTTATCTCCACAGTGACAATGTTCGTTTCTCATTAACACACTTAAAACCCCCCCCCCCCCCTCTTTACTATTGTACTGATATCCACAGTATATAATTATTCTTCGGAGTAAAACATGGGATTTAAATTTATGTTTTACTATTTGTCTTCACACTGTCTGACGTAGCACGTTACCCCCTTCTTCTTCTATAAGCCAGCCAGTCTTCTATTACATCATGGCTCTAAATCCATGTTTTCTTCCGACCCAATGGAAACCATGTTCAAATCTTTTCCCCCCATTTACCCCCCTGCTATATACATTAGTACGTTAAACTTTTTTTCTCCAAAATGGCATCCCAAACCATATATATTCAATCAATGCTGACTTAATGCATCTCCTATTTTAATCCCGTAGAACCCTTTTTCTTGAGTTAACCCCATTTTAAATATGGCATATATTTCCACAACTTCGCAGCCCCTATACCATTAACCTCTCAACGCTGACTATCACAGCAATCCCAAACAGAATATACTCATGAACTTATTATTCACAAAGAGAATGTGTCTCTCTTCTAGTCCCCAGCAGTCTATTAACCATTTTCTGAACGAAGGGTTTTTTTATAAAGCCCATGTATTGCCTTTACTCTAGACAAAACCCTAACTGCCTGTAACTAAATTCTAACAATTTTTTATCGTATTTGTAAACAAGGTAATTACTATTCAACATACAAGACAATTCAAGTTAAATTATGAGTCAATCAAAATAAAAAAAACAGGATGTCCCCCCCAGGTTTTGAACTGTTTATCCCCAACATCAAAAATGCATCAATTTTAAAATTTAAAGAAAATATCTAGTTTTATCTAACACTACTGGTCTCTTTTTCGGACCAGTAGTTTGTACGCAAAAGACTAAAAACACAATAAACCTATTCTAAAATCAAATAGTGATAATCATTTTACATTACCAAATCAAGTAAAAAAAATATAACATACTATACATATTCAATCAACATTGGTCTCTTATACTAACTAATGAAATACATATCTATTCACCCAAGTCATGCCTATTCCATTATTCTTATAACAGATAAAACATAAAACTCAATGCCAAGCATTAACGCCAAAAAACATACATACATACATATATATATATATATTGTTACCTACAGACCAATTTCCCAAACCCAAACAATATCTTTCTCTCAACAAAAGTCATTAACAACAATGACCGTACTGTAAACTATAGCTTAAATACTTCACCTAGTACTGTGTGGCGACTATCTCAATGTACCACCAGTCATCTATCTACTAATAGAACCTGTGGCTCGGCACACTAGTTGTTTCTCCTAGATTTGCACCAGGGATTTCTACTACTACTTAATCATTACCGTAACTACGGTATCTCCACCATGCTACATCCAATAAAATAAATGTCTATTTTCCACGACTCCACCAATACATCTACCTACTATATTTGTCAATAACTAATTCTAGTTTTTAAATCTCTCGTCTACCCGACGCACCCAACTAACGTATCATTTCTTTCCAACATCTCACCAGAACTACTCTAAACATCCTCAACTTTTCTCTTAACTTCGTTCACACACCCCGATGGTATTCAAGCCAGTCACACTTATCGGAACACGTTCTTAGTACTCTATTTATAATACTCGACATTCATTTAGCTAATCTTATTCTCTTACTTGCCTCACTCATCTTTCACTACTATTTCCCATTTATCGGGGCTCTATCAGAAACAATAAACAACACCGCACATGACTAACGACAAATCTCACTCCGACTGGGCAAACCATATTGTCTCAATTCTCTGTATCAGGCATTCTTGCTTGCCCTGTCTCTGCCAACACTACTAAGTCTGTTTCTTGAAACATTATTCAGAATGTTTAAATCTCTTTCTGTCAGCCTGTCATAAAATTTTTATTAATTCTATCCAACCCACACATTCCCAACAAAAAACATCACTCCTTTCACTCATCAGCCACTCTTTTCATATTCACACAGCATTCGTATTTTATGTTTTCTCCGACAGTGATACACAACCTTGTTTTCATCTCACGATTATTCTCCTATCACGACAACCTTATATGTTTATACTATTACTTCAAAAAAATTAGACACCAATTCAACATCCTAGCAATTACTCACCATAGCCTAAGCATATCGATTTCTTCCAAACGCCTCGTACATGCATGCGTTAATAATCACCTGACATCATTCTATCCATACTCAACGGACATATGTTTGTCTACATTTTTACACATGCTAGAACAACGCATTACCAGACGAATTACTCCACAGGACTTTCACAATTCAACTGTTTCTTATTTCTATTTTCTCAATCATTCACTCCTTTTCAAAGGTCAGAACCCATACATTATCTCCCTCTAACTATACCTCTTCTATACATTAACTAGCACTATCAACGATCTCTCAGAACAAACCTCACTCCGACGAGTCACTAACCTCGTAACTATCATTCTAAACTTCTCCACACAACCACTTTCTCAGATTTAAACACCCCCTTCTTTCTCCACAAGCATCATGTAATTACGTCATCTCCCTCACCAAGACCTCGTATTTTTCAAACATCAGTTTCCACAGTCTTTTTCTTTAAAACTCTTGCGCTCAACTGGCTATTTAACAGGTACTCAATTCCTCCTCAATCTATATTTCTCATCAGACACTCTCGGTTCACCCGTCAACAATACTATACTTACTTCTCAACTACCAAGCGAAACTATCTCAGACATCACGTCATAGCCCCGCGTCGAAACCCAAATTTTAGTACGAGCATTCATACTAGTTTATCTCCCTCTCTTTCTGCTAATTCTGTGCTGAATCTACCCCACTTTAAACACACCAGTTATACATCAGTCAACGTGATCAACTCTATCTATCTAGCCTTCCGGACAAGGGACATTTCAATTTCTACCTTTTTTACTCTCCTACACCGCAACCAAACACAAGATATTCTTTTAATTATATCAAGCTTAAAACAATATGCCACTTTTCCCTCTGTATATTTCTTGGTACCCGAAAAAAAAAAAATCGTCTTGAGCTTAGCTGAAATAATTTCAATTATGCCTGTTTTCTACTGTGCTGTGATGGGTCTGCCTGTTGCCATACCCTGTTGTTTCTTTTGCTATGCGAAATATTTCACTATACAAGCAAACTCACATTTATAGGAATTTATCTAAATGATCTTGTTTAAATCACATTAAAAAAAACATTCTCCCAGTAATTATATTTTAACTAATTACCGTCAACCATGTCTTCCCCTTTATCCAAGAGAAAGGTGAATTCACGTACGTTTGCTGAAAAATTTTTCCCTTTCCACGGTTCACGTATAACACAAACGTCTGGAGTCCCTATTATTTTAAGCCATCCAAACGATTACGTAACTTCAGTGACATCCTTTTTCCAAATTTCAGGTTTCGCTACTTTCAGCCCCTGGACGGCCCCTACCAGGTTTGAGATTTCTTTTCACCCTAACAGGGCTCTTCAAGGCGTCGACTTGAAAGCGGCTCTAGCTCGATAAAGCGATTTAATTTTGGTCCCCTCTTCAGCAAGCCGGCAACCCCGTTTGCCTAACTACCTCCGAGGTTCCCCATTGAGGTTTTTGCTTTTGGGTTTTTCAAAAAAATTCTGATATGCTAGAGTTCAAGATGAACAAACACGACTGTACTTTCTCGTAATTTCCAAACGAAGGAGCAATAGGCAATAATTTCTTCAGGTACTCAGGTCAAGGTTCAATGAGTAAACGGTTTTTTAGTTCGTAAATGATCTTGATATACGGAAGATAACAGCCCCTTTAAAACGAGTTCTCTATTTTAAATTTGATTTTTTTATAGCTGTCTTGAGATTTCTTTTCTCCTGGACCGGACAATCCTATTTTTGTAACTGGCTGACCTTAAACGCAAGGTTAAACCCAAAGGCTGTAACAATGGCAGGTCAAACTCTACAGCATTTGACAAAATCACGTTACTTAAGTAGCTTGATGAGAAACAGTTAGTAGAAACCACAGGCAACCATGTTATGAAGATGGCTCCATCCAAAAATCTCGATGTATATGACTTTAATTTAGATAGTCCGAAAAAGCTTCATTTTTACTTTGACTCAATTAAAAATGGTCCGGTTTTGAACTTTTTATTTTTGAATGTCTTAGAAAATTTTGTGATTCCATACCTCAGCAAGTTGGTAACAAATTTTCATGAAAGTCCGCTGTGGCATGTTGGTTCTCGTACTTCACGTTATACGACATCCCAAAAAAATCGAATCCGTGTGCGGCGCCAAAAATCCATCTGTAACAATACGTGTATACGTGGGTCAACAAGTAAATTCTGATGTATTCATTTTAAAAAAAGGTTTTTTGTCATGATGGGCCCATAAAGAATCCAAGACCCCCAAATATGATGTTTTCTTATCTTGTCTCCACCTTAGCGGTAACTACCCCAAAAACAAGCTACGTCACGACTTAGCATCCTTCTTACTGTTCTATAGGATGCCCAAGCGTGCTCTTAATCTTGCACACCTAAGCCAATACAGATAGGGTATCATTCTGCTACAGAGCAGGAAGGGGAGAAAACCTATACGGTCAGTTGGTCGTCCCGAAAGCTCACCGGTCCCGATTCTTCATATGGGGCATACCATCTCCTTTAGTGACACATGGGTATTGCCGCCACCATGCAGCGGATTTCCTGCCACTACTTTTGGGCCCGGGGAATGACAGATGATGTGCGTCGGTATGTGAAGTCATGCCGTTTCGGGCCAGAGGGTGGCACCAAAACACTGGACAGCACCGGGGGTTTCTTGGGTGAGATGCCATCATGAACTCTCCTTTCGAGAGGGTAGCCATCGATATCGTGGGTCCACTTCCCAGGATAGGAAGAGGAACGTGTATATACTCACAATGGTGGATTGCTGTACAATGTGGGGTGAGGCCATACCGTTGACCACGATTGATTCGAAACGAGTGGCGGACGAACTGATGGAGGCCTTTACCAGATTAGGCTTTCCGGATCAAATTCTACGGACAATGGGTCTCAGTTTTGTGGAAAACTCATGGAGGAGGTATTTTAGGGTGTTTCACTCTAACCATATCCATACCAGCCCTTACCATCCTCAAGCCAATCGACAAGTAGAGCTTTTCAACTGCACGTTGATGAAAATGCTCAGGAAACTAGCGCAGGAAAAACCTGATAGGTGGGATGAATATATCCCAGCAGGACTCTTTGCCTATCGGGAAGTTCCTCATGGCTCAACAGGACTACCACCCGATACGTTGCTGTTTGGTCGTCCAATCAAGGGACCGTTGGAAGCCATGTTGAGGAGTTGGCTGAAGAGGGAACGTCAGAAGAAGTGATCTCATCCTACAAATACGTAGGGAACTGAAAGAAAAACTCCACAAGGGATGGACTCTGGCAAATCAAACTTGAAAAAGGCCAGGAAAAGATATGCGACTTACTACAACCGTAGGTCTAAAGAAAGATCTCTAGAGGTGGGAGATAAAGTCTTGTTGCTACTCCCAACGGGAAACAACAAACTGGAGATAGGTTGGCAAGGACCCATTTTCCCGTGGAAAGGGTAATATCCAGAACCAACTATCAGATCCAGATCCGGGGGAAAATCGAAGATTTTCCATATCAATCTCTTGCGGGAATACGAAGAGAGACCCGGAGACAAGGGAGCTCACCTCATGGCAATGGCAGTTGCAGTGGAGACGGAAGTGGGAACAACGAGGGCAGGGAATATCCCTTGGTACACCAGGAAACCATAGAGATGTACAAGTGAACACTGATCTGACCTCACAGGAGAGGGAAAAGATAACCCAGGTTCTCATGTCTCATAAGGAGATACTGACTGATAAAACCAGGACGAACGAGGTTGGTGGAGTTCGAGCTGACTTTGACCACGCAGGAACCTGTTCGTCAAAAGGTTTACCCAGTGCCATTCTCTAAGAAAAGGCCCTGGAGGAGGAAATACAGAAACTGCTGGAGGATGACGTGATTGCACCATCCACATCCCCATACAATGCAGGGGTAGTTTTGTTACGGAAACCAAGTGGAGAACACCGGTTGTGTATAGACTACGACTTCTGAACAGTCACACACAATTTCAGGTGGAACCTTTGCCGAATCCAACTCAGTTATTCGCTAGGCTCCATAAGGCTCGGTACTTTCAAGGTGGATCTGAGTCGGGGTTACTATCAGATACCAGTCAAACCGGAGATTCGACCACTGTTGGCTTTCAGTACACCCAGTGGACACTACGAATTCAAGGTCATGCCCTTTGGACTCAGCAATGCACCCAGTGTGGTTTACACGCATGATGAGGACTTTACTAGATCCTTTACAGGATCCGGCTATCATCTCATTCATGGATGATATTCTGATTTCCATTGACAGCTTGGATGACCACTTACAATCCTTGGAGAGAGTGTTAATAGGCTCAAGGAAGCAGGCTTACTGCTCGTCCAACCAAGTGCATGATTGGTTACCAGACTCTGGAATTTCTAGGTCACACCATCACTCCAAGACACATTGTCCCAGAAGAGAAGAACCTGGAGAAAATCAGAAATGCACCAAGGCTAAAAACGAAGAAGGATGTGCGATCTTTTCTCTCGTTGTGTGGGTTCTACCACAAATTTATCCCACATTTCACTGAACTGGGAGCTCCGTTGACGGAAACCTTGAAAAAGGGATTCCCGGACCAACTCATTTGGACACCAGAATGTGAGAATGCCTATAGTCAGTTAAAAGAGGTCTTGGTCAGCAAACCTGTATTACAGCTCCCTAACCTTTCCAAACCATTTGTGTTGAGAACAGATGCGAGTGGGATTGGAATTGGGGCAGCCTTGTTACAGGAAGGAAAAGACGATGCTTCGGTTTTGAAACCTGTAGCATACGCAAGCAAGAAACTACTCCAGGCGGAGAGGAATTATTCAACTGTCGAGAGAGACTGCTTGTCCCTCGTATGGGCAGTGCAAAAATTCGCAGCCATATTTGTATGGAGTTAAGTTTCGAGTCCAGTCGGATCATCACCCCCTGATGTTCCTGGCTACTTCTCAGAAGCTCAACGCCCGTTTGATGCTGTGGTCTTTTTTTACTTCAACCTTATAATTTCACAGTCGAGTACATTTCTGGGGAGGAAAATGTGGAGCGGACTTCTTGTCAGACACCCAGCTCCTGAAGAAGAAGAATGAATCATCTGGATTAAAATCACGGTGGAGAAGAGTGAGATGGACTACTCTCTTAAGACTACTCTCTATGTCAAAATGATGGACCAACGTGATTTAACCATTATGAGAATAAAAAGGCGATCTGAATTAGCGGATGTTCTAGGCCAAAGGTTGTTTCAACAAATCCAGAAAATGTAGCTGCACGTGTTTTACATCTGGTCGCGGATTGGGAACTTCGGTGGTGAGTGAGACAAATCCCTGCATCGCTTTGACAGTTTGTCAACATTTGAATACAGATGGAACCCCTCGGATTTCCTGGTTGCATCGGATGTCAGCCATCATATGTCGGGCAAAGTAACAGCTGCAGATGTGTAGGGGAAGTGGGTGAGCTGAATCATACATCGCTTTGACAGTTTATAAACAGGTCGGATTGGAAGCGGAAGTACTCAGCTCGGAAGAAAACAGTCCGTCTGTCAATTTAAGTTTCCGGACATCCAGAAGAATGGCAGCTTGTTGGGGAAACCCGTTGTTGTATCATACGTTAACTCGTTAGTTTGTTGTGGAAGTCAAAACAACTGATGACAACTCTGACAGTGACTAAGCCAGGGAAATGGATTCTGACAATGGATGATATGTCGAAATAACACCTGTGTGGACAGGAAATACCGTCACGTGACCAATTTTAGGTTTTGCCAAAAACCATGATTGGAGATGGGGAGTTGACCAAAAACCGGGATTATGATGGACGTGTTTGTGGAGAGCTCTACAGTGTTAGATTAATTTAATATTAACTAGCATGTGTCGTTATGGCAAAGTGTAGTAGCCATCCCGGAATTAGGCGGTTTTGCCTAAGGTAGAACCTATTATAATTAGTTCTAATTATATAGACTGTAGACTTGTTAAAACTAGAGAGTGATACTTAGCTCTGTTAGTTGAAATAGATTAGTGAAGTGTGATAAGCTTTACTAGTTGAGAATTGAGTAATGAGGGATAATTGGGATATTCCAGTAGGTGTCCCTGGTGGGCGGGGTTCCGCATTCTGTTTGTTGATTTTTTTTCTTGTCTTGGCCTGATGATAACCAATAGGTTGAGTCATCTGTCCCTGACAGAGTAGGTTCACTGTATTTTCTGAGCGAGGCGATGGCACGATCATCTAATAGAGATCAGGACGGGGAGGCTATCACCAGTTGTATGATTTATGTTACAGTTTCCTCTGGTTGGAATGAAGAACCCGGAACCAATGAAAAATCCGATCCCGGATAAATTATGATGTAGAGAGATGGGCCAGAACTTTCGCAACGGAAGAAGTTAATACACATTGCTCGGTGGAGCTAATGGTATATGTATCCTACATGAGTGCATACCAATCGTTACCACACCTGAAGTGATGGATGTTCAGCCCTGTGGAGCTAGATCAGTAGGAACTGATGTTCACATTAGATGAAATCAAACATTGAAGTTTAGTTGTTCCACGAATCAAGGAAATCAGAACTGTCAGACTATATCTAGTGAATAAAGCAAGCCATTTTGTCTAGATACATTGACTGTTTAAGAGTGAAAATACAGAACTAATAGGAAACCGTTGTGTTAGGAACAATAGTAGTATTTTCCACGGATTATATATTCACATGGGATTCAGATCTCATGGTCATCAGAGCTCCTGGTGGAGGACATGTCTGGAGAGAAGGATACGACTTCGGTGAGGTCTATTGTACTGACTCGTGTGATGTCGTGTAATCCTTGCCATGATGTGTGCACTATGATCCTGAACTTTGAAGGCTGACATATACATTTATGTTATTATACACGACACACATTTTCTTCGCATACACGTCTCATATACGTTACACTTTTCTTTTAATAATTAATCTTTATTAATTTTTTGAAGCAACAGTTGTTGAGTATGTTGCGTTGAGGAAGTAGGGAGAGGGGCATAGTACGACAGTGAGAGAGTGATAGGAGAAAGGTGTCCACGGGCTGATGGAGTGTGTTGGACGGAAGCTGGTGGATTCTCCAGGATAGGGGTTGGGGAAAAAATTTTTAAAATTTTTGGGTGTTGACTCTCCTCCTCCAGGGACGACACTTTAAAGGAGCACGACACACGTGTCCAAGCAATTCAGGTATTTAACTCTTTGTCGTCTCCTTGATCATGTCTTATTTCAGTTGCAATTTGTCATTACTTTTTCTTTTTTTTTTCTCTTTAAAAACGTGCCCAAAAACATATTGAGTGTGCGCATTTAATTTCAAAAACCCCTTTACGATGCATGTTTTTTTTTTATATAATAAACGTTTAATAAATAAACGTCTTATTTTGTTTTTCTGTCTATTTAGGTACACTTTGCATTATTCTGAGATCCCCATTTCCACTAGATGTTTCTCACAGTGTGCTTATTGTGCATGTTTCGCAAGATTCGACATTATAAGGGTTTTAAATAGCGAATCCACTGTTTTTCTCACTACATGACATAATTTTATTGGTGGTATGTTCTCTATCTTGCAAAAGGGTACGTTGCTATAACTTCTTTTTCTAGTCTTTTCTAGTCATTTGACTGTGTTTATATATTTAGCTCGCTCTCACACTCGCGTTGTAATTGGTGCGAGTTTAAATTCCCGCGCTCCCAAACCAAGCCGCAAATTGGACACATGTCTCTTTTAGGCTGCATAAAGATAAGTCCCTGGATCCCCAAGGATCCAAATTGTCCAAGACGTGTGAAGGAGACGTTTAGATACCAAAAAAAGGAACTACTAGGCGCATAAATTTCCTCCTTGACAATATCCCATTCGCTTAAAAAAAGTCGCTTAAAGTCGAAGGGTCGACTTCATTTCACGGGCTTTATCCTATGGCTCGGTCTCTTTTCCGCAGCAAACAAAGCGCGCACAAAGCACAATATCCAAATTTATTGTTAATATGACTATTTCCCCCCCCCTTCCCCCAAACCCCCACCACCAAGTACTGTGAGTAAACGGACACATACACAATTAAACATATATGGAAAATACCTAAATAAACTGAGACCAGGAAATGTTTGTAACGAGCGACTAATTTTCCTTTACGTAGGTTCTAAATTAAGAAAAGCGCACGTCGACTGTGTTTTGGGCCCCCGCCTAGATAAAGAATAAAAAGGAAAAGAGAAAAAGCACATCAAACATTCTCCTCGCTTGTCAGAAAAAGATAGGGTAAAAAGAAAGTTCCTAGGATGGGGCCGACAGAGAATCAAATTATTTCTTTTTTGATTCCAGACAAAATATTACACCTCATGTCGTTCCGCCACACGCTATCCACTAGCTAAAGCCTCGATGGGGTGTTGTGGAATTCGGGTTGTGGTATTTCCGTGTCCAGCGTGGCCGCGTGGTCTAGTGTTTACACACCCGCTTCAGCCCTTTATCCGGGGTTTGTTTCCGGTCCGGTCAAGGATATGCACTACTGAAGAGCGCAAATGAGAGCGAAACGCGAGTCTAGTGCTTCCACATTGACGTGGATAGGCCTTAGTTTTATACTAGAGTGCTCAGCGTTGCCAGGTTGGGTTTTGCTAAATATTTAATAGCCAACTAGGGCTATCAACCAAAACAAAAAAATGATCTACTATATCATTTTGTGCCAGTTTGGCCAACTCAATTAGACCATGGTCCCAGCACAAAAAAACAACAACAAAACAGACAAAAATTTTCGGCTGCATATTCATGACTATTTAAAAAAAAAAAAGAAAGAAAAAAACAAAAAAGCTTTCAAACAAATGTTTGTGATTACTCAAAACCCATGTTTCTAGCCATCAAAAAACCCATATGTGCTCATGGCACGAGAATACTGACCTACAGCACGGGGGGAATATACAGCTCTTACGACATGTCAGTCCCTGGAATTGATGATATTTGAACATTGGCATTCCTTCGATCCACACATATTTAAAGGGATTTACGCCTTTTTCTGAATTTGAGAATTCAAGTTTGAGACCCACACTCCTCACCTCAAGACTTGATGTTGGAGGTCCTATTTAACTTCGCACTCTTTCTTAAGTTGCGCCCAAGATCTTGACCCAGGATTCATCGCGCTCTGATGGTACGACACCTTGCGGTCTCAGTCATCATCCTGTGCCTTACGGGACGCGTCCGCTGGTTGGGAAGTCTGCCGCCTTTCATAGGCGTCTACAAAAATATAATTAAACAACTACTACTGTGTTTGTTTATTGTCTAGATGTTTATAATTCCATCAGCACGTCATTGCAATCAAATGAAATTATGACTTGGTGGTTTGATAGTAATTGTATGATGATAGAAACTGGTGATTTCGAACGCAAAATATTAAATATTCTAGGTAGAGGTGTGACATGATGGAGGCGTGCAGATTAAACTGTAATGGACTTTACATCAACATATGAATACGACAAAAGGGTAGCTTAAATTATATTTTAACAAGACTACAGGCCTCATATGAGGTTTCCCCCTTGATTCAGCTCGGCGACTGTTCTCCTCGAAAAAGTCGTTTACTACCATGTCGCTTCTCGTTTGCAGTAACGGTATTGTGTAACCCGGCTCTCTGTTTGGCAGCTAGAAATAGAAGAACGAGAATGTGCAGTTTCTAGGATCTAAAATTAAAATGTATATCTATACAAAACCAATATACACATACACAAACATAAAAGTCTAGCAATGCTTCTCATCCACATTGACCGTTTTTACTCTCTCTCTCTCTCTCTCTCTCTCTCTCTCTCTCTCTCCCCTCTCTCTTCTCTCTCTCCAATCTTTCCTCTCTCTCTCAATCTCTCTCTCTCTCTTCTCTCTCTCTCTCTTCATTGTCGAATGGGAACGACATTTTAAAATCAACATGTCAGTCATTACATTTTCTGCTGTCGTTGCTTTACTTATATTGTCGTCCTGGGGTGAGGGAATCAAAACCCCCCAAACTTTTAACCCCATATTTATTCTGGAGAATCCACAGAAATTTCCCTCCCCAACACCCCGTCAATCCTGGATACCTCTTTCTCTCTCACCACTCACGCCTGGATCATGAGAATAATTTACATCAGTCATCATCTTATATATAGAAAAGGGTGTATGTATGTATATTGGGATGTTAGTATGTGTGTTATGTTCTTTATGCGTTGCGAACGGTCCATCCTATTAAGATGAAATTTTCTACACGTCCTTCCTCTCATTCCCGCGCTGCCAACTGTCATAGTTTTTTTTTTTCTTCTCCTCCTCCTTCCTCCCCTCCCTAAAAACGTAGTAAATATATGATGATGAGATAAAGAATCCCGAACCAAAACGCTAGGGAAAGGGAAAAATGACGTGACTACACAGAATCTTCACACGGCAATCATCATCATCAAGTGCCGTGCCGGCTGGCGTAGGCGTTCATGGCTCTCCGTAATCTCAGTCTTTGGTTTTTTGGATCAACTCTGCTGCTGATATTCCTCCATGCCACGGCAATATCAATAACAATTCATCTTTTTATGTGTAAGGAAGTTATCTACAGTCCGTGTAGAAGGGAAGAACTAGACGAGTATGAATTCGGAATGGCGAACTCTCTCCCCCTCTCTTCTCCTCCCTCTACCTCCTCCCTCCCCCTTCTCCTCTTCCTCTCCCTCTCATCCTCTCCCTCCTCCCTCCTCCCTTTTCCCTCTTCCTCTCCCCTCCTCCTCCATCCTCCTCCCTCCTACTCCCCGCCTCCTCCCCCCTCCCCCCTCATCTTCTCTCCTCCTCCCTCTCCCTCCTCATCCCTCCTCCTCCCCGCCTCCCCCCTCCTCCTGCCTCCTTCCCTCATCATCCTCCCCGCTCCTTCACCCTTCCTTCTCCCTCTTCAGTCTTCCTCCTCCTACCTCCTCCCTCCTCCTCCCTCCACCCTCCTCCTCCTTTCCTCCTCTTCCACCTCCCTTTCCTTCCTCCCCTCCTCATTCTCCCTCCTTCCTCTCCCTCCTTTTCCCCCTCCTCCTTCCTTCTTCTCCCTCTGCCTCCTCCCTCCTCTTTTTCCCTCCTCCCCCCTCCACCTCCTTCTCCTCCTTCCTCCTTCTCCCTTCTTCTCCTCCTCTCCCCTCCTCCTCCTCCTACCCCCTTCATCTTCCCCTCCTCCCTCTCCCTCCTCCATCCTCCTCCTTCCTCTTCCTCCTCCTCCCTCTTCCTCCTCTTTTCCTCTTCCTCCTCCTTCTTCCTCCTCCTTCCTCCTCCTCCCTCCTCCTCCCTCTTCCTCCTCCTCCTACCTCCTCCCTCCTCCTCCTCTCTCCTCCTCCCTCCTCCCCTTTTTAGCCCTCCTCCTCCTCCTCTACCTCCTCCCTCCTCCTCTCCCTCCTTCCTCCTACCCTCTTCCTCTTTCCTCCCCCTCCCTCCCTATCCCTCCTTCTCCCTCCTCTTTCTTCTTCCTCCCTCCTCCTCCTCCCTCCTCCCCCTCCTCCTCCTCTCCTCCCTCCTCTCCTCCTCCTCACTCCTCCTCCTCTCCTCCTCCTCCCTCCTCCTCCCTCCCTCTACCTCCTCCCTCCTCCTCCCTTCACATTTCTCCTCCTCCCTCTTCCTCCTCCTCCCTCCTCCTCATCCCTCCTCCTCCCTTCTCCTCCTCCCTTCTCCTCCTCCCTTCCTCCTCCTCCCTCTACCTCCTCCTCCCTTCACATTCCTCTTCCTCCCTCTTCCTCCTCCTCCCTCCTCTTCCTCATCCCTCCTTCTCCCTCCTTCTTCTTCCCTCCTCCTTCTCCTCCCTCCTCCCCCTCCTCCTCCTTCCTCCTCCTCCTCTCCTCCTCCTCACTCCTCCTCCTCCCTCCTCCTCCTCCCTCTACCTCCTCCCTCCTCCTCCCTTCACATTCCTCCTCCTCCCTCTTCCTCCTCCTCCCTCCTCATCATCCCTCCTCCTCCTCCTCCTCGCTATTCCTCCCTCCTCCTCCTCCCTCCTCCTCATCACTCCTCCTCCCTCCTCCTCCTTCTTCCTCCCTCCTCCCCCTCCTCCTTCCTCCTCCTCCCTCTCCGCCTCCTCCCTCCTCCTCCTCCCTCCTCCTCCTCCCTCCTCCTCCCTCTATCCAATCCTCCTCCTCCCTCCTCCTCCCTCTACCTCCTCCCCCCTCCTCCCTTCACATTCCTCCTCCTCCCTCATTCCTCCTCCTCCCGCCTCCTCTCTCCTCTCTCCGCCCTCCCTCCTCCTCCTCCCTCTACCTCTCCCTCCTAGCCTCCTTCACATTCCTCCTACTCCATCCTCCCCTCCCATCCTCTTCCCTCCTCCTCCTATCCCCTCCTTCTCCTCTTCTCCCTCCTCCTTCTCCCTCTTCCTCCTCCCTCTTCCTTCTCGCCCTCCGCCTCCTCCCTCCTCCTACTCTCTCCTCCTCCTCCCTCCTACCTACTCCTCTCCCTCCTCCTCCCTCTCCTCCTCCTGCTCCCGTCTCCTCCTGCGTTCTCCTCCTCCCTTCCTTCTCCCTCCTCCCTCCCTCTTCGCTCCTCCCTCCTCCTCGCCTCCTCCTCCACCCTACTCCTCCCTCCTCCGCCTAATCCCTCCTCCTCCCTCCTATTCCTCCCTACTCCTCCTGTCTCCTCCCTCCTCCTCCCTCCTCTTCCCTCCTCCACCTCCCTCTTCCTCCTCCCTCCTACATTTACCCAAGACAGACAGACAGTCAGACAGATAGTCGGGAACGGGATCTTATATGACTACTTATATAATTTAAATGAGATGCTCCTCCACCATGGGCTGGGCCGGGTCAGACAGACAGACGATAGATAGATAGACAGACAGACAGACAGACAGACAGACAGACAGACAGACAGACAGACAGTCGGGAACGGGAACTTATATGACTACTTATATGAATTAAATGAGATGCTCCCCACCAGGAGTTGGGCGATGCCGGGCCGGGTCAGACAGACAGACAGATAGATAGTCGGAACAGGGAACTTATATGACTACTTATATGAATTAAATGAGATGCTCCCCATCAGGGTCTGGGCGAAGACGGGCCGGGTCAGACAGACAGACAGACAGAGACAGACAGACAGACAGACCAGACAGACAGACAGACAGACAGACAGACAGACAGACAGATATTCGGTAACGGGAACGAGAACTTATATGACTACTTATATGAATTAAATGAGATGCTCCCCACCAGGGTCTGGGCGAAGCCGGGCAGGGTCAGCTAGTCACAAATAAAAGAATTCCATGTTGTTCACGTGTATAACCAGCATTTGATCATCTTACATCATCATGCTACACCATATATAAATATTTTAAAATATAACTGCAGATAACAGATATTATACTTCCTAGGTACTTGAAACTCGTTACATATTTCAAGGGATATTCGTTTAGGTGAAATGTTGTTGTTTTCTTCATTAGTTATATTCATTACCCCAATTTTACTTATGCTAATTTTTATGTTATGATCCCTCCACATTTCATTTAGACTATTCATGTGGTCTTGTAATTCATCTTCTGATTTTGCTATTGGGCTTGGTCATCCGCAAACAGGAGTTCTCTAATGATGTAATTTGCAGATGGTTCTTCTTCGGGGTTCTCGTCATGCTGTGTTCTGCGATCTCTGGTTGGCTGGTTTCTTTACATATGTTGTCTATATATGTTATGGACAAGAGAGGGGACATGACACAACCTTGTCGTACTCCAGATCTTATGATGAAGGGTTCTGAGTGTCCTCCAGTTGCTCTCTCTTTGCATTCACTGTTGTTGTATAAACTTCTACATAGGTTTGTTAGATGTAGATTCACTCCATGTTGTTTAAGGATTCCCCCAATAGCTTGTTTATATCTACTGTATCAGATGCATTTTCTTGGTCGACAAAAGCTAAATGGACTGTTTCATTGACTTGGATTTATTTTTCTATAAGCTGCCTGAGAGCAGAAATGGCATCTGTGCATCCTTTGATTTTCCTAAATCCAAGTTGTGTTTCGCTTGACTGATGTTCTATAGTAGTTCTTAATCTGTTCTCAAGAAGTTTGCAAAATATTTTCCCATTATGACTCAAAAAAGAAATTGCCTCTGTATTGCGTGCATCTAATACACATGTTAAAGACTGTACGTATTTAATATTACTACAATTTGGAACAGATTAGTATAAGGTGCAAATAACTATATAAACAGCAGCTAGAATATAGACATTATAATAATTTATGGCAGACGTTAAGATATATGACAGACATAAGAATAAGATAGAAGGGAAAATAGTAATTATTATTGTTCAAATTACTTGGAAGTATAAAGGGGTTATTGTTTATTTTGAATTTTAAAGGGAATGTATATTATGAATTACATATTGGTATTAATTATCTTATTATTTTATAAAGGCAATTAGATTAATAGAGACAATTGTGTTTCAATAATAGCCATAGTAGAGAAAGTAAAACTTTTACAACTGTTTAACTATTAGTAGTAGTTTTTATAGTTATATATTATAGTTAGACGCCTTAAGAAGTCTGGTTTCATAAAATATTTATTTTTTATTTCAAGAAAGGAACTATTAAAAAATTAGATTGGTATGTGATAATTTTTTGGGTCAACGGGAACGTCAATACCAATACATCTTGAGCAGAATGACATGCGCAGGTTTGGAAAAAGCGGTCAGAGAAGTAAAGGGGTAGAAAATGATCGTAACATCAACCACATATGCTATGGGTTGAATCAACGACGCCAGATGCGACTAAAACATGGGTCAAGGAATAAATAATAAGGTAAATCATATATTACAATGCTTATGTGATCGTGAGAGCAATGTACTGTCAGGACACACACGTATCCTCATTCGGGCTTAATGGTCTAGATGGGTTTTGGGGGAAATGCTTATCTTTATGATAAATGAGGAACGGCTATGGGGAGGCCTAAGTGACCTTTTGAAACTCATAAGCAATGTTAGTCCACAGTCCTCCCATAGGCTGTGGCTACACGTCATCTACATAGGGGTAGATAGGAAGGAGTGTCCGACTTAAAGTTTTTAAATGTTTGTGTGTGATAATCCTGAAATGGTACATAAGCTACAGATCATTGCAAAGTATATCTATGAATATAGTCGATTATACTATGCCTATGAAGACCACGGTTATAAAGGCAATGCAAAAAACAAAGTCTATGCAGACTTATGGCGAGTTGGTTAACAAGGAAAGTTGGATAATGACATATAAATGGTCAAAGGTTTTATGACCACCAGTGACGCTACAAACCGACAATATGCTATATGTTGAGTGATATAGCAGAAATGTGGAATGGAGGCTTTACCTACAAAGTTCCATGATAATGAACTTAGAACTTATGTTGCCACAAGTTATGTGACTAATTTAAAGGTTGAGTGTTTGGGTATAGAATATCTATAATAATATTGAAAAAAATTTAATGAGCTAAAGAAGTAAGACAATACAGTATAGATGATAGGAATTAAAACACATTTATTTCATTTTTTTTAAATGTGGAGGGGGTGAATGCCATAGACCCTGGGTCAGGCTAAGGGTTTATGAGTACAGGTAGCTTAGAGTCTTGCACAGTCCTGTGAATAAGCGAGAGGATTGTAAGACACACTTTGCACGGCTATTGGTTACAAAAGCATGAAAAGTGTGCAAGACGTTTTGGTGCAAGCGCAAAACGTCACCGTAGATCAGTTAGACTCGAGCGAGCGTCAACGTCGGACATAGTTCTTGTTACTAGAGACATGGCTAAAATTACGCCGCTCTTGTAGAATAGAATGTGTAGATATTGTTTGTATATTTGTGACTTTTCTGTGGAGCAACTGATTGTGTTATCGATATTTCAAGTGTAGAGTCGTAGTAAAGTAGACTGAGTAAATACCATCCCCGCGTCGTGTTGTGCAGGTTCGGTTTCAATGGTTATGACTTTCGCCTGTATAAGATGGAAAGGCTCAATGGTCATCCCTTGCGCTACATGGCAGTAGGCTAGTCTAAGTGTCTTCTCTATTACACGAGGTGTTCTCTCTCTTCTATCAAAGAAAATGCCACAATTGCTTCTTTTGCCTCTTTACACAACGTTATGATTTCTCTGTGCATCTCCTGATATTTGTCAGGAATTTATTGTTTTGTCTTCTTGTTTCAGTTTGTTGTAAAGTTTCTCCAGCCATCCATTTCTTACGACCAATTTTCTTTAATTTTGGGGTAGTTGTTTCTGCAGCCAAAAGGTTGAATTCTTCAACATTCCCCATAGTTCATGTACATCTTGAAATAAGATACCTAGATCAGACAATATATCAAATCTGTTCTTGACTTCTATGTTAAATTTGAATTGTAATTCCGTGCCATTTTTTTCTTGTCATTTTTCAGTGTACACATATCAAATGTAATGTTTTCTGGTGGGTGTATACGTGATCTTTTATTTTAATTTTAATGTGCCTATAATCAATCTGTTTACTTTTAATGTGCCTATAATCAATCTGTGACTACTGTAACAGTTTGCATTTGGAACGGTTTTTGCGACATCTAATGCATTTCGCAACCTTCTGCTAATCAGGATGCTATAAATATATTTTCTAAACCTAC
Source organism: Cepaea nemoralis (assembly GCA_014155875.1). Lineage (NCBI taxonomy): Eukaryota > Metazoa > Mollusca > Gastropoda > Stylommatophora > Helicidae > Cepaea > Cepaea nemoralis. The sequence goes on along the minus strand of JACEFZ010018306.1, from coordinate 21,113 downwards.
TGTCAAGACTCCTCCACGTCCATAATCGCTTGCTTGCGTGGTTCAAAAACAAAAATTCCAAATTCGGTCTCGTTCAACCTGCTTCTTTCAGCTTTGGTTATAGTTGAGGACTGTGGTTTTTAAGGGTTTAGTCACCCTGATTCTTGTCTTATGCGCTCTTACGAGTTGGTCCTTATTCAGACTGATTTTATCGGCTTTTGTGTCTGTGACGTCAGCTATGGGATTGGTGGCGGCTGTATTTTGCGCCCGTCTCCTCTGGTATTATCTTTTGTTAGTGACGGCTGCTAGTTCGTCTGGCTTTACTGTTTGCAGTCCTAAAAATGACTTTTTATTTGGTATTTTTGCCTCCTTTTTGTGATTTTCTGTAGGAGCTTTTCGATGTTTAAATTTTCCTCCTTGCACCTGTTTTCACTGTCTGCTGCCATAAGATTTCTTCCTCCGTGGTCAGCCATGGGACGATTTTACCGTCATCTGTATAGTACTCGAAGTCGGTCTCACAGTTAAAGTGTAAGACTGGGTATTCCATCGGTTTCCCCCTAAATTTCTTGGGCTTCTTCTTTTCTTTTTCGTCCCAGCGCCTTCTGAATTCCTTGCGCTGGAGTTCCTCACTGCTAGCCGTTTCTTGGCACTTCACCAGGGTAGGTGGAAGTGGGCATTCTGTGCCTCTTTCAAAGATCCGACGGAATAGTGGTTCCCTCTTGGGCGTCGTAGTTGGGCTGCTGGCTTTAGCTTATGGTTCAGGCTCGGTATCTTGGTTTTCATCTTGCGGTTTCTCTGTGGTTTCTTGTATGGCTTCTGTTGGTTTGTTTTGGAAAAGTTCCCTTTCAGCTTTCTGTAGTTCTCGCTCTGATTTAATGGTTTGTAGGATTTCTTCGCTCTCCTTCTTTATCAGTGCCATATGTTCCACTTCTTGCTTGATGTTTTGATGGATCTCCTTTATTTCAGCCAGCAGTTTCTCATTGTCGCTGGTCGAATTCGTCGTCAGCAGTGCCTCTACTTGCTTGTTCAGCTCGTCTATCTGGTTTTGCAGTTGTTATCTTTCAGCTTGTGATATACCCGTGGCTGTCTCGTACCTTCGACTTGCTTCCTTGTACGGTGTGTTTGTGGTATTGGCGATCTTTAGAACGTCTCGGTGTTTTTGGAGGTGCGGGCAGCCCAAGTATCTTGCTTCATACTTGCCCAGGCAGTTGGCGCACTTTGTCTTGCTGTTAGGCGCTCAGAAGTCCGTGTCCAGCTTGGCCAGCGGACACTCTTTGAAGGCGTGGTGATCGACGCAGTACCGGTAGATTTCCGTCTTGCTGCGACATATTGCTCTGCTGTGGTCGGACGTTCGTAATCTTCTTGGATGTTGCTTAAATAAGGTGTTTTACAGTAATAATTACATTGTCCGGCAATATTTGCGAGTTGATTAGCGGTCGTCACCATGTCAACCATTAAGTTTAAAGAACATAAATTGCTTGCCAGGACAGTGTTATCTTGACCACTCTTGTGATCGTGTCATAGCGGTAATGGTCCGGCTTGTAGTGTTAAAAGGTGGAATTGTTGCACCTTTCCACCCATCAGAGCGTTTCGTCAGGTTGCAACCCAGTATTGTTAGAACTGATAACGCACATTGTTTTCACATATCATCCTCCTTAATTCTGACACGTTATGTGGCACTTTGAGAACACAACGAAGCGCACCATGTCTCAATTACCTTCTACATAAGTTATATCATTACCTTCTTCATTTGTTTTATATTACCTTCTAGATGTGTTAACATCACTGCCTTCTACAAACCTACGTTTATCGTTAACATTTATAGCTGTAAATTCATTCTAATCGTTTGAAAAGTGATTCTTAACAGAATCGTGAAGATGTCTAAGAGACGATATATTTCGGCGACATAGAAAGTGGCTGTATAAAGAGATCCTTTGATTTCAACGTGAATTTAAAATTAAGCCGTAAATTACAAATACTGCTGACGTTGGGGTTGGTTCGCCTTATGGCGAGGGACACTGTTAATAGGGAAAGCTAATCCCGGAAAACTCAGTCCAGCACTAATACAAGTTGTGTGTATGAACTACGCTAGAGTTCAAGGCGAGCGAGCGCATGAAAGATGCAACAGCAAATCTCTATCAGCTTCTCGCAAGACTAATCTACAACGTGCGTCCTTGGTGTGCGTGTGTGTGTGTGTATGTGTGTGCACACGTGGGTAGGTAGGTAGGTAGGTAGGTAGGTAGGTAAGTAGGTAGGTAGGTAGGTTGATAGGTAGGTATATGTGGATGTGTGTATGTGTGTATGTATGTGTACATGTGTGTATGGTTGTGCGTGCGGCAGTGCGTGTGTGTGGATGCGTGCGTGTATGTGCGTGCGTGTGTGCCTTGATGCGTAGATGTCTGTCTGTCTGTCTGTCTATCTGTCTGTCTATCTGTCTGCCTGCCTGCCTGCCTGCCTGCCTGCCTGCCTGGCTGTCTGTCTGTCTGTCTGTCTGTCTGTTTGTCTGTCTGTCTGTCTGTCTGTCTTTGCATGTATGTATGCATATTTGTATGTACGTATGCATTTTCTTCATGTATGTATATCGACAAAAGTCTGGAGGTAAAGACGAACGTCGTATACTACATATTAAAGCTTGCAAAAGCGCCATATGTTTGCAGCCTGCCTATTCCCTGCCAATTCAATATTTTAACACATGCACATTATTCAACATATGGACACCTGTCACCGACTGGCTTTAGCACCTTGTTCCCCGTAACAATGTAGAGATGATTCTGAAGTAAAATATGTGTCTACAATTTAAATATACAAGGTGAGATATTATGTTGTTGAACACGTGGTACTGATTTTCCAAATGAAATTCATTCGCTACAGTTCATCAGACGGATAACTGTTATTCTCCGAGTTTTGAAAATGCAATGAAGTTGTTGGGCGGGAGCGTTCGTGTAGTTGAGAATTGGCTATTAATGATAATCTCATGAGCGTGAACGGAAGACCACAAACATTGGAAAAGGCTGGCCATCTATACGCCTGTGTTATGTTGTTTGTCCATCAAGAATGATGATGACCATTCATTTCATCCAGTGGGGTTGAAAGTATGGAGCCGTGAGTTCTAAGATGGCTGATAAGGCCTATTTTGGCTTCGAAATGTTCTTTGACAATGTGGACAAAGAATGCTTGACGTTTCTGGAGGAGGATTTTCTGCAGTGGTTTTTTCTGTCTGTCTTTTCTTCACAGCTCTTGCAGTCCTGGTTGCCTCACAAGTGACTGCACCCTTGCGTAATGATGCACGCCACGAATTTCGGTCTCTGACTGCAGTCTCCCAGGTGTCATGATGAATTCCAAAAGCATTCAGTGAGATTTTCAGAGTGTCTTTAAAGCGTTTCCTCTGGCCGCCTTGGGAGCGTTTACCACAACGCAACTCGCCGTAAAAAATTCGTTTAGGGAGCCTGTGATCTGGCATGCGAGTCAAGTGACCAGCCCAGCGAATCTGATTCTTCATTAGTAGAGTGTGGATACTGGGCATGGACGCTCTTTCTAGGACTTCAGTGTCTGGGATCTTGTCTTGCCATTTAATCTTCAGTAACTTCCTAAGGCAGACTGTGTGGAAAGTGGTTTAATTTCCTAGCGTGTCGCTGATAAAACAGTCCCAGTTTCACAAGCATATAGCAGTGTGGATAATACAACTGCTTTGTAGACTTTCAGCTTTGTTTCGCAGGCTTATTCCATTTCTGTCCCATACATTCTTGTACAGTCTGCCAAAGGCCGCGCTGGCCTTGGAGATTCTTGGCATTCACTTCATCATCAATTGTGGCAGCTTGTGACACAGTGCTGCCAAGATAGGTGAATTTGTCCACAACACTTATACTATGACCATTCACTTTGATATTCGGCACAGTGTGATTATTCCCTGGAGCTTGGCTGGTACATAACTACAGTCTTCTCCAAGTTGATATTGAGCCCCAAAGTTGGCACATGGCATGTGAGAAAGCTGAAACATTATGTTGCATGTCCGCCTCTGAGTTGGCGTATAGAGCGCAATCATCAGCAAACAGGAGCTCTCTGACGGTGTCGCTGTCAATTTTGGTTTAGCTTTCAGCCTTCTGAGATTGAATAACTTTCCATCCATGCGGTAATTGATGTCTATTCCAATGTCGTTGTTCTCGAACGCATCCGTCAACATAGCTGAAACAGTATTGGTGCCAGGACACATCCTTGTTTCACTCCATTAGTGACAGGAAAGGGCTCAGATAGTCAGATGACACTGTCGCATGTTTAGATGTTTAGTTTAGTTATGTTCTCTACAACAACTGATTTCTCTCCAGCCCTTGATTCTTCAGCTGTTTCCAATGCTGGTCTCTCTTTAAATACACGTTGACTGCAGCGCAAAGCCTCGGGTTCTAACAGTATATGAGTATAGTCATTGCAACAGCGAGACATGATTCGTTCTAGAACTTGGCTCAATAAGTGCTTGGGTTTATGGCAAGTTAGGCGGTACTGTCGCAGTGTGGACTTCTTTGGAAGACAACAATGCACGGCCACAATTTTTTGTCAACCCCCAGTTCAACTTCAAATGAGAAGCTCGATCTTCCTTCCTCAGGCTTTATGGGAACGTGTAGATGCATTTAGGGAATATACATATACCCTGTTCTGAGTGTGTGTGTGTGTGTGTGTGTGTGTGTGTGTGTGTGTGTGTGTGTGGAGGGGGGGGGGGGAGTATCACCTAAGACAAAAAATCAGTATCCTTTATTCTAGTGACGTGACGAAGTAATGTTGCAAAGTCACTCGACGTGACAACCATAGTCCACCATTATTCGCTATACAGAACAAGCATAGAAAAAGTAATTTGATCATGAGCTTGTATTAACATGTTTTCTGATGCATTAGATAAATACTTTTTGCCATGTTGATCATTGTATATTTATATAAACACCAACAAATAATGTGTTTTCCAACATTTCAATTATGAATCTATTATTTAAAAATGTTTTAATAAAATGTTCTTATTTGCATTTTGTTAAAATAGTCAGTTAATCAGTTAGTTGCATATCCTTTTCAGGACGTTGTAGTCAACTCCAGCATCTTCGCAATTTTACGTTCAGAACATTGCAATTGCTGTCCGAACCACCGACATACCACGTCGTTATAAAAAAACAACGCAAAGTTGTCTGCTGCCAAATCGACCGCAGCTGTGTTTCGAACGAGGATATGCGGGATCACGAACTGCGTTCGTAAAACCTTCGCCTCGGAGCCGGCTGTTAAAACAGAATAAAACATGTAAACAGCGCACTATTGCATGCAACACCATGACGTTTGCTGTGTCAGCAGTGGCATAACAATGGCATGAATATATGACAGCCGAGAGAACTATACAGTTGGCGGTGGCGTATCACTGGCGTGAAAATATGACAGCCGAGAAAACTATACAGTTGGCGGTGGCATAACACTGGCGTGAATATATGACAGCCGAGAGAACTATACAGTTTGGCGGTGGCATCACACTGGCATGAAAATATGGCAGCCGAGAGAACTATACAGTTGGCGGTGTCATACATCTGGCGTGAAAATATGACAGCCGAGAGAACTATACAGTTGGCGGTGGCATCACACTGGCATGAATATATGACAGCCGAGAGAACTATACAGTTTGGCGGTGGCATCACACTGGCATGAATATATGACAGCTCAGAGAACTATACAGTTGGCGGTGGCATAATACTGGCATGAATATATGACAGCCCAGAGAACTATACAGTTGGCGGTGGCATAACACTGGCGTGAATATATGACAGCTGAGAGAACTATACAGTTAGCGGTGACATAACACTGGCATGAATATATGACAGTCGAGAGAACTATACAGTTGGCGGTGACATAACACTGGCGTGAATATATGACAGCCGAGAGAACTATCCAGTTGGCGGTGGCATACACTGGTATGAATATATGACAGCCGAGAGAACTATACAGTTGACGGTGATATAACACTGGCACAAATTATGACAGGCGAGAGAACTATACAGTTGGCGGTGATATAACACTGGCACCCATATATGACAGCCGAGAGAACTATACAGTTGGTGGTGGCATAACACTGGCATGAATATATGACAGCCGAGAGAACTATACAGTTGGCAGTGACATAACACTGGCGTGAAAATATGACAGCCGAGAGAACTATACAGTTGGCGGTGGCATCACACTGGCATGAATATATGACAGCTGAGAGAACTATACAGTTGGCAGTGACATAACACTGGCGTGAAAATATGACAGCCTAGAGAACTATACAGTTGGCGGTGCATAACACTGGCATGAATATATGACAGCTGAGAGAACTAAACAGTTGGCGGTGGCATAATACTGGTATGAATATATGACAGCCGAGAGATCTATGCAGTTGGCGGTAGCATAACACTGGCGTGAATATATGATAGCCGAGAAAACTACACAGTTGGCGGTGGCATAACACTGGCATGAATATACAACAGCCGACAGAATTATACAGTTGGCGGTGGCATAACACTGGCGTGAATATATGACAGCCGAGAGAACTATACAGTTGGTAGTGGTATGGTCTGTAGAGAGGGTATGATTTGACATAAACAGTACTTCGTCAAGGCCTGCCATTGGTGCCCCATACACACTCAGTTAGTTTGCACCATATCACACATTATTACCTCTAGTTTGCATCATATGATACATTATTATCTCTAATATCTACTAACTTTCGTGTTGAAGGAATGTGGACACATGAATAACTTTAACAACAGTGTATGCCTCAGTTTAGTTAAAGAATAAATATTTATGCGATCATATTCTGTATTTCAGTTCGCAGGGCGTGCCATTAAAAATATTTCCGCGTGTCACACATATCACGACAGTGTGTTAGGTTGTCGGCCATCGACCTAAAGAATTTCATGTATTACAAACATCTGGATAACAGGCGAGTATTTGGCGTACCAGGGAGAATCAGAGTATTCACCCAGGATTTCCCGTGAAAGGCCAGTGGTAGTAGAACCTATCCAAACTAAAAACGTAAACAGCCTACGTCTTAGGTCACAGAAAGGGACCAGTTCCCCAGGGAAAAGGCGGAATATGTACAACGATATATCAGTTGCCCCAAATGTTAAAGAATAGACTAACACAAAACTGCTGGCACAGAAGCTGGAAAGGTTCGGAGAGGGTCTGTGCATTTATTGAGTGAATATGAGGGCAGTGAAAGGAAGAACAGTGAGGGTTATAGCTGCACTAGATTTTATTAGAAGGTCAAATGGTTGGCCATGCAAGTAGGTTACCAATTTTGAGTATACCACAACAAGCAATGATGTACAGACCAGAGGGAAGCAGAGGAAGAGGCCGACCACGTAAACGATGGACGCAGGGAATAAGGGTCCATTGGAATATCGATACATGAAGCCCAGCAGCGGTTACAAACACCAAATATTCAAAACCGAATGAAAATAGGTTCAAACAACGCTCTAAGTTCACAAAACCAGTCATGTGTCAGTATTGTCATCTGACACACGAACAGTACGCGACGTGTGACAAATCACCGAATATCCACATTATCTCCAAATGGTAGTGGAAAAACAAAAGAACAAAAGGAACGCATATCAGAGAGCGGTTAAATGTTTTTTTTGGTTCGAGTTATGGGCATTATTCAGAACGTTGTGATGGAAGAAAGATGATGAAGCAGGCCAATGCCGCATTAATAGACACATCTTCAGATGAAGAACCTGAACAACAGAACGAATGCGACATCCAGAATGAAATTGCGAGTGAGTTAGGTAATGCAGTAGAAATAATTACACCATCACTGATAACACATGTAACACCTGCAGAAAGTTTCAGCTTGATACAACTTTATTATGCGGCCACACAATCCCAGTGTCTAACGAAATGGCCAACGCAGCCTTAACACCAACAGCCAAGTTAAGTTTTGCAACAGGTTTTGTGAATAACAAACAATGTACACTAATACGAGATAGCGGCGCGACTCTTTGTGGAATTAAAAGAACATTAGTTAATGACAAAGACTACACACACAAATACGTAACGTGTCGCACATTCGCAGGCACTATCGAAAGATACCCCCTAGCACTTGCCGAAATTCGGACACCTTTCATATCAGGACAAGTGCTATGTGCAGTACTAGAAAATCCTGCCGCTGAAATTATCCGTGGGAATCTTCCTAACATAAGATCCTGCTCTGAAAATGAAATCAGAGAATGGGAACAGAAAAACGGTATACTAAAACCGAACAGCGACTCCAAAATGAAAAACCTCGCTTGCATGTCTCAAACTGCCAAAAGCACAAGGGAGACAATCGATGACGGAATTCGAAACGAATTCACAGAGGTGCAGAACACAGGCGCGGTTGAATCTTTCAATGACACCATCGAAACAACACCTCGAACTGAGGACGCCATCGATCCACAAAATATTGAGCCTGTAACGACCAACTTCAGGAGTCGCTACAAATCATTTCACCCAATATTACCACCACCGAGTTTATGGTAGAACAAACAACAGATCCAACACTTTCGCAATACTTTCGACTAGTAGGATTGAAACCAAAATTAACGAAAAACGCTTCTTGGACATTCAGACTAAATACCAATGTTCTAACGAGATTATATACCAGAGATCAAACCACGATACAGCAAGTGGTTCTACCTCAGTCACATCGTGAGAAAGTGCTTCATATAGCCTATGACTCACCTTTCGGAGGTCATATGGGTTATGAAAAAACCAGGGCCAGAGTCCTGAGCCAATTTTATTGGCCTAAATTTTGCCAAGACATAAAAACTCATTGTAAATCATGTGATACCTGTCAAAAACTAATTAAGAAAGGCAAAAACTGTACGGCAGAAATTCAATCAACCACAACTGCCTCGAGACCATTTCAAATCGTAGCGGTTGATTTAGTGGGTCCTTTGAACCACATCTCAAACAAAGGAAATAGATACATTTTTACACTCGCTGATTTGTGTTCAAGGTGGGCAGAAATGATTCCATTAAAATCTATCTCCTCTAAAGATGTGACGGACGTATTATTACAGATATTCTCCCGTTTTGGCTTTCCGGAGAAGATAATATCGGATAGAGGAACGCAATTCATATCTAATGCTACCCAATCGGTAACTAAGTTACTAGGCATAAAACAATGTTTTACAAGTCCCTATTCCCGGCCGCAAATGGAATTTGCGAAAAATTAAATGGGGATCTAAAACATATGTTATCCAAAGTGACAGCTGAAAATCCAGCCAATTGGGATATACTTCTCCCAACGGTGCTGTTCGCATACAGAGAAGTCCCACAATCAAGCACGGGGTTCTCTCCGTTTGAATTGATATATGGAGCGAACCCAAGAGGACCTCTCACGATTACAAAGATATAATATCACAACCCGGAAACACCCAATTACCAGTTTCCACCTATGATTTGGTCACTGACACCAGAGACAAAATCATTAGATCCTGTATACTGGCCAGAACATCATTACAGGAGAAATGTTTTAGGTACAGGCAGTACGCCAACAAAGGGACAAAACGATTGTATTACAACCAAATCAGGATATTTTATTATTACTACCTGACAAGAGAGATTTACTATCAACCTCTTGGCAGGGTCCATTTAAAGTTGTAAGAAAGATTTCGGAAGTTGACTACGAAATTTCTTTGAATGGAAAGTTGAAAATATCCCATGTAAATTTGTTAAAACCGTACTATTCTAGAAATGACAGTGACACGAACAGGCAGACGCAGATAACAGATGACAATAATCAAACTGACAAGAATGACAACAGAAACGAAACCACAACTACCCGACTGATTGACACCACGACAAACGAAGATCTAAACGAAACATCATTAACGACTCATTCTTGTCACAACGAAGACGACGAAAACATATTCACAGTACCGACAATATGTGATAACGACAAGTACGACCAATTTAACGACACATTAGCAATTATTAGTCTCGACGACGACGACAATGACATTGAAGACAATTTACAAACAGTAGCGTCAGTAATAAATCAGGCGGACGTAGAAAATACGGAAATCCCAGTACCAATCATGAACGACGACAGTACAATGAAAGACATACAAATCTCTGACACTTTGACACAACAGCAGCGACAAGACATTTTGTCTCTTCTTAACGACTATAAAACTATCTTCTCCAACAAACCTGGACAGACTGACAAAATAACACATTCAATTGTTTTGACAGATCTAACACCTATCAAATGTAGACCATATTCAATTCCTTTACATTATAGGGCAAATTTAGATAAAGAAATTTTGGACTTAGAAAAAAATAAAATAATACAGAAATCTGTGTCCCAGTACTCTTCGCCAATTGTTCTGGTGAAAAAGAAGGACCAAACCATTCGTCTATGCACAGATTACAGGAAATTAAATAATATAACCACGACAGATGCTGAGCCAATGTACAGCTGTGAAGACCTCATTTTGAATATGTCTCAATCAACCTTCTTTTCTAAACTTGATTTAGCTAGAGGTTACTGGCAAGTACCACTATCTCCCTCTGCAAGGCATATAACAGCATTCGCTACACCGCTTGGGCTGTACGAATGGAGATATCTTCCGTTTGGTTTGAAGAACGCTCCCGCCACATTTGTCAGGTTAACTAGACTGTTATTGCACGGCATCAAAGACGTGCAATCATATATTGATGATATATGTGTCCATTCTTCAGACATGACTTCTCACATACTTACACTCCAACAAGTCTTTAACCAAATCTTTCTTTTTGGACTTACTATCAAACCTTCCAAGGTTGAAATAGGTTATAAACAGATAGACTTCATAGGTCATAGGATTTCCGAAGGCAAACTATTGACAGATGATAGAATCGTATCAAAAATTCTCAACCTACAAGTTCCAACTACAAAGAAACAGGTCAGAAGCCTGTTGGGTCTCATAAACTATTATGCCAAGTTTATACCAAACTGGGCGGAACTCACATCAGTTTTTTTCTAATCTGTTGACAAAAGATCATCCAGAAAAATTTTGTAAGAGTATCCGCTTAGAGGATGTAATGTGCAAATTGAAATCAATTTTTTCTAACCCACCCGTATTAAGATTACCAAACATAGATATACCCTTTATTCTGACCACAGATTCGAGTGCTATCGCAATTGGAGGATGCCTGATGCAAGAATATCAAGGCGTGAGACATCCAATACTCTATGTCAGCCGCAAGCTGAAAAAGGCAGAAATCCATTATGCCACAGTTGAGTTGGAGGCATTAAGTCTACTTTTTTGTATGCGTCGCTTATCTAAGTTCCTTTTAGGTTCGCATTTTGTTGTTTTAACCGATAATTCGCCACTGCTGGTACTTAAACAAGGTGTTCCAAAGAACCATCGATTGGCAAGATTGTGTCTTCTTCTTCAGGATTTTGACTTTGAAATCCGCCATATCAAGGGTACTGATAACATTATTGCTGACCTTTTATCACGGCAAACTAATGCACCAGCACACTAACACTATGCACATTAATTATTCGTCATACAATAAGCTGTGATATTTTAGTCTGTTGCATAGAACAGTGTACATGTACACCTACTATAGAACTTTCATTCAGAAGTATCAACGCCCAAGTGAATAGTTTACTTATAACACTCACAAACATGAAACTTGAACCAAGTGAATGATCTGCTTGTAACACTCACGAACATGAAACTTTGAGAACCCTATGTTGTATTAAGCCATATTACCAAGTGTTAAGGCTTTACAAACAATCCGAGCGATATATAGAATATCTGTGAAGTGATTTCAACCAGTGAACTGACATTCATCGTGTAACGATTAAGAACACTGCATACTCGCTATTGCAAAGAAACTTCGCAAACAACCGGAATGGAACTACGTCTATTACAACATGCAAGGGACAGCTATATGAACTGTTAACATTAATGGCACGACACACGGACAACAGAAAGACAACACAAACATCGTCGTTGGAGTTAATTAATTTACTATTAGTTAATATGTATTACACTTGTATTTGATTATATATAAAATATGTCAACATTTAACTTGTATATTTTTCACTCATAGGTGAAATATTCTTCCTATGCAATTTTCCTATTTAAATTATAAACCATTTTTTGATTACAAGTACCAAAAGTACTTGTTACCTTAAAGGAAACATATCGCCTAATCCATTTTTTCTAAGGGCAGTAAGACTTACCTCAACTTTATTTGTCTATTTTAACAAAATACTATTTTGTATGAAAGATGTATGAATGACAGAGTGAATGAATTAAATGAGAGAGCGATATACTGAGCGGACAAATTGTACGCAAAACGTATTTATTTTAATTTGTCTGCATCTTTCAGGTAAAAATGTATTACCTGTCTAATTGTTGACACATATTTAGTATTTAATACACTACATCTAAGCCCCACTGTTTGGAATGCCCCGATCATGCATTACACACATTGGGTAATTCATGACAAAGGATATCCCAACTCGTGATGCTTGGAAGTAAACCACACAGTTAGCACACACTTTATACAAACTCAAAACTGAACACTAACAATTAAACCACAGTCACTTTATTATAAACAGCAACATATCAGTCAATACACTAGCAAGCCAACAGGAACACACGTAGTCAGATGGGTTAAAACAACAGCATAACTACATATTCAGCAACATACAACATACGGAAGTAAAAATGTATCGAAATACACACGCAGGACAAGATTTGCAAGTGTACTTAAATAAGCCAAGACATTTGTCTTGTTAAAACTCTCTTACACAGAGTTTTATATCTTGGTATCATATGGATACTTGAGAAGGGCGCGGTTGTAGAAACAACTGGAAACGTCACGGAACTTCGGTCAGATAAGCATGTTTAAGAACATAAAAGAGAGATACCTCTTCAGCAATCATCTTGAAGTGCTGTATGGGAGAATACATGAGGTTTTGATGCAGATGTGTAGGTTGCCAAGTTACTATCCACCAAACTAAAAACACCGACTTTATGTGATTCTGTGACAGAATTAGTACAGAACTAATTACCATATAACAACCCATCAAAGCAGGGGGGAGGGGGACTCCTGTCACAGTCTCACATAAGGGCGGTACCGACATAAAATTAAGAGAAAGTGGAGAAGGGATAGAACTCCAGCTAAAGGGAAAGAACCGAGTCACTCGAAGGCTCGAATAATCCAGAGCCTTCTCGAAGGACCGGTCAGTGTGTCCACAGCCCCGTGGACACCGATGGGGCCCGCCGATTGCGGGGTCCACGAGAAACTCGGAGAGAGTTACCACCCGTGTCGGATTGCGACACGCGTGGAAAGGCAGACACGGACTGGACATCGAGGAAGCAACAGGGCTTACCTTAAGGGGGACTTGATAGCTTAAAACCCAAGTGTATTTAGGGGTCTTATGCATATGTTAGATAGCTGATAGAGTTGTTGTGATAATAATGTTTATTGTAAACTCCTGTGATACGCAACTTGCGGATTGCTGGCTTGCGAAAACTCGCTTCGCCAGCTTACTGTAACATAATGTAAATAAATGATGCTAGATTGTATCTGAACGGAGTTTGTTGCCTGTATGAGCCCGAGTTTCATTCCCCTAGATATCTAGGACGGTGACAATGTTTGTATAGGTCCAATCTAGGCTTTGAGACATGTAAAAATTTAGGCGCTTGCTGTTCATTGCATTAGACTGAATCAGCGGCATAAGATACTCTGGGGTATTTTGAGATATAATTGTGTTCACTAATTTGGCTTTGTTGAAAAGGAAGCGCTTTTGAAGTGGTAGAAGTCTTAGATGACTGTACAAATTATTACTTTCTACGTGCTTTATGCCAGAAACCAGACGAATAACGCGGTTTTGTAGAGAACATAGTCGTTTTAAATTAGATTTAGGGCAACCATCCCAAACTGTGGAACAGTAATCGAGATGTGATTGGATATAGCATGTATAGAATATTTTTCGTGTGCTTTCGCCCATCAAGTGCTGAAGTTTAGCAGGTTGGTAGACTTTTTGTGCTATTTTCTTGGTAAGAACGTGAACATGAGAGCTCCAGCTCAAATGGTTGTCAATTAAAATACCTAGTGTTTTATGTTCATTCACATTAACTATAGGTAACGTGCCCATGCGGAGTTCGAGCGGTGATCCATTTATGGCTAGTGTCTGTAGTTTTAACTGGATCACTCGCACTAGACTTTATTAGAAGACAGCAAGTCAAATGGTTTGGTCATGCAAGTTGGTTACCAACTAACAGTATACCACAACAAGCAATGATGTCCATGGGCATATCGGTACACGAAACCCATAAGCGGACATTCTCCCTCTGTGTATGTTGTTTGTCCATCAAGAATGATGATGCCCATTCAATTCATCCAGTTGGGTTGAAAGTATGAAACCGTGAGTTCTAAGATGGTTGATAAGGTCTATTTTGGCTCGAAATGTTCTTTGACAATGTGGGCAAAGAATGCTTGACATTCCAGAAGGAGGATCTCCTGCAGTGGTTTTTCTGTCCAGCCTTTTCTTCATTGCTCTTCCAGTCCTGGTTGCTTCACAAGTGACTGCAACCTAATGTAATGATGTACGCCATGAATTTCCGACTTTGTGAAGACACATGAAAGGTGTAGCATAGGTGGGAGCGCAAGCTTCATTGAAATATCACTACTTTTATCGTTTCTTTACTTATTCAGTATCAGTTACCCGCAACAGACGAGCAATATCTCCAGCGATATCTCCGGCGGGCCTTTTCCCGGTGGTCGCGGGATCCACACGAGTCAGGCGGGGAGTCTGACGGTAGTACACGCTTTACACAGGTCCGGTCACTTGTGATTGACAGATGTACGCGTCCTATGGTCCAGTACAAGTATGGCAAGTACGAGACCCTCACCTGTGGGACTTGGCTGAACACCTCTAAGTTGAGTTCCTTTGGTTCCAGGTCTGGACACCACTCGCCACCCGCTCGTGGAGGCGAGGTCTCGAAGGTTTGACGCTGAGCCGCCAGTGTCTGCAGTCTACTTTGTTCCAGACGTATTGGTTATCCATTCCTCTGGGTAAAAAGAGGCAAAGCCGAGAGAGAGTACATGTCGTTTGGGCACACGTGATTTCTGAAGCTCTGCCCAGGCATTGTGATGGAATTTTGGCCAAATTCCAATTCACATACTTTGGTCTGTCAAGACTGCCAGGTGCCACTCACGCCATGAATTACGGTCCTTAGCAGAAGTCTCTCAGGTGTCAAGATGAATTCCAAAAGCTTTCAGTGAGATTTTCAGAGTGTCTTTAAAGCGTTTCCTCTGGCCACCTTGGGAGCGTTTACCACAACGCAGCTTGCCGTAAAAAATTGTTTAGGGAGCCTGTGAACTGGCATACGAGTTAGGTGACCAGGACAGCGAATCTCATTTTTCATTAGTAGAGTGTAGATACAAGGCATGGAAAATCTTTCTGCACCTTCAATGTCTGGGATCTTGTCTTGCCATTTAATCTTCAATAGCTTCCTAAGGCAGTCTGTGTGGAAGTGGTTTAATTTCCTAACATGTCACCGATAAACAGTCCATGTTTCACAAGCATATGGCAGTGTGTATAATACAACTGCTTTATAGACTTTCTTCTTTGTTTGCAGGCTTATTCCATTTCTGTCCTATACATTCTTGTACAGTCTGCCAAGGCCGCGCTGTCCTTGAGATTCTTGCATTCACTTCGTCATCAATTGTAACAGGTTGTGACACAGTACTGCAAAGACAGGTGAATTTGTCCACAACACTTAGTCTATGACCGTTGACCTTGATATTCGGCACGTTGTGATTATCCCCTGGAGCTGGCTTGTACATAACTACAGTCTTCTCCAAGTTGATATTGAGCCCAAAGTTGGCACATGAATATGAGAAAGCTGAAACATTGTGTTGCATGTCTACCTCTGTAGAGCGCAATCATCAGCAAACAGCAGTTCTCTGACTGTGTCACTGTTAGTTTTGGTTTTGACTTTCAGCCTTCTGAGATTGAACAACTTTCCATCCATGGGGTAGTTGATGTCTGTCACATCGTCGTTGTTCTCGAAGGCATTCGTTAACGTAGCTGAAAACAAGAGGCTGAACAGTGTTGGTGCCAGGACACATCCTTGCTTCACTCCATTGGTGACAGAAAAGGCTCAGACAATCCACTATTTTCCTGTACTCTTGCCTGCATGCCATCATGAAATAGCCGCACTATTTGGACACATACTTGTGGACAGCCATATTTCGACATAATCTGCCACAGTCCTTCTCTTCTGACTGTATAAAAAACTTTGGTAAGGTCAGTGAAAGTGGAGAACATTTCAGATTTCCGTTCCTGACATTTCTCTTGCAGCTGCCATGCAGAAAAAATCATCTCAACAGTTCCTCGTTCTTTCTGAATCCACATTGATTCTCAGGAAGAAGACCTTGATCGAGATGGACTGAGAGACGATTGAGAAGAGTTCTGGCGAATATCTTTCTGCGATTGAGAGCAAGGAGATGCCTCGGTGGTTGTCACAGGATTGGCGGTTTCCTTTACGTTTGTAAAGGTGGACTATTGTCAGGTCATTAAAATCATGGGCATGGTCTCGTTCACCCATATGTTTGTAAAGACTTGGTGAAGCTGCTCTATTAGGACCGGCTCACCTGCCTTATATATCTCTGCTGGGATGGAATCAGGACCAAGCGCCTTTTCACTGGAAAGTTGCTGGATGGCTTTGTTTTTTCCACTATGGTTGGCAGGCCCAAGTGTATCATTAGTGGTAACTTGAGGAAGGCAGTTGACGGTTTCATCATCGAAAAAGGAAGTTGCATTTAAGATGTTGCTGAAATGCTCTGCCCAGCGTTGAAGGATTTCTTTCTTATCGGACACCAATGCTCCCCCATCTGAGGAGGGGAACTATGCTTGGTAATGGAGGGCCGTACACCGCTTTCCAGTGAGTCGTAGAAGTTTGTAATATCATGTCTGTCGGCAAAACCTTGAATTTCATTAGCTTTGCTGCTCAGCCAGGAGTCCCTAATGTGCCGAAGTTTCTGCTGCACTAATCTCCGAATGTTACTGAAGGCGTCTTTTTTTTTTTTAATGTTGACTTCGGGTCATTCAAATGTGCCTTCAGGAGAAGATGTTTCTCGGCCAGCTATTGGTTGATGTCTTCAGAATTTTCATCAAACTAGTCTTTATGCTTTCGGCGGGCTGGTCCCAGAATTTCCATAGCGGTGTTGTAAATTATGTCCTTTAGGGCATTCGACTCTGTTTCCGCATCCTGTTTAGCTGCAGCATTTGGCTCGAGGCGGTCTTCCGGCATGTTTTCAAACGACAGCTGCATCTTTTGTGCTGTTTAGGCGGGTGACATTTTTCTTTATATTTTTTCTTTCTTTTTTTGCATTTTTACTCCTTGAGGACGCCGTGGTGGTTTGATGTGTATGTTTATTTTCGAGATAATGAGACGATGGTCTGCCCAACATTCGTCACCACACATGGATTTTGTCACTCGAACGTCTTGTCTGTCACATCACCTGACGATGACATAGTCAGTTAGGTGCCAGTGTTTTGAGCGAGGGTGCATCCATAATTGTTTATGTCTCGTGGGAAGACTGAAAATTGTGTTGGTGATCAGGAGAACCGTGTTCGGCACAGGTCTGAAGAAGGAGGAGCCCATTGCTGTTACAATTTCCGCGTCCGTACTTTCGAATGGTGCCACTCCAAGTGGCGGTAACCTTGCTTACTCTGGCATTGAAGTCCCCAAGGAGTATAAGATTGTCTACTTTTGGAACAGATGTTAATACGTTGTGAATGTCTTCATATAAATTTATTTGACGTCATCTTCAATTGTCATGGTTGGTGCGTAGACACTCACGATGGTTGCATGCTTCTTTCCTTTCAGAAGGGGTAACTTAATAGTCATAAGCCTGCCATTTATAGCCTTCAGAAATTCAGCTAGTTTGCAGACTTAAAGGCAACTCCCACACCGGATTGGCGTCTCTCCTCGCTTTTCCTTCCAATCCAGAAAAATGTGTAGCCGGCCTCTACTTCACAGATTTGGCCTTCTTCTGCAATTCGTGTCTCACTCAAGGCTGCAATGTCGATGTTGTACCTGCCCAGCTCTCGCCCAATCAGGGTTGTTAGTCTCTCTGGGCCCGACGTGCCGTCTCTATCAAGTAGGGTGCGTACATTCCAAGTTCCGATTGTCAAGGGAATATGGTTAGCTCTTTTAGCTATACCTGTTTTTACTTTGTTTGTAAGTCGACGATAGTATAGGTTACCCACCAACCGCGGCTAGCTGGTCATGTAATGATGGAGCAGACAATATTTAGGGCACCTTTTCTAGCCCCTAACTCATGATATGGAGGTGAGCAGTGCTTTCCTATAGAGTGCTGCTCAGTCACTCAGGGGGCTGCCGACCATATGGCCTGAGCTGCCTGTGTGCAGGTCTGCGACTACGACTGCCAGCGTACCCACGCCTGCCGCTCGCCCATCGCCGCAGGGCTTGAAGGTGATATATGAAGTTGGATGAAGAATGAATTGCGCGATGAACTGGATTAAAGTGAGGAAGTGTTGCGCAATTAGTCGACCTCAATCTCTCCCTGAGTCCATCTAAGTCCAGTGGCAAGACAAGTCAAGACG
>JACEFZ010018305.1:0-155541 GCA_014155875.1 Cepaea nemoralis | reverse complement strand
TTAATAAAAAAACCCCGGCCCCAAACCCCAATCTAGCTTTTGGGGTTGAAGGTAATTTATACCGTCATCCTGATCACGAAAGGCATATTTCAGTAGAAGTGAAAAGTATATCCCAAAGAGGGTGGGGGAATAGTACACAACCTTGCTTAACTCCACTCTTGATTTCAAACTCTTCTGAAGTTGAGCCATCAAACTTGATTATACCCTTCATGCCTGTGTGGAACGATTCCACAATGGACAGAAGAGTTGGTGGGCAGCCAATCTTCTTTAGTGCTTTGAACAGACCCTCACGACTGACCAAATCGAATGCCTTTGTGAGGTCGATGAAGGCAATAAACAGTGGCTGATTTTGCTCCCGGCATTTTTCTTGCATCCTGTCGCAATGAGAATATCATATCAATGGTAGACCGGTTCTGACGGAAGCCGCACTGTGATTCGGGGTAGACTTGATCTCCCAGGACTTGAAGTCTGTGCAGGACAATTCTGGGAAATACTTTCCCAACAATACACAGAAGTGAGATACCCCTATAGTTGTTACAGTCGCTCCGATCTCCCTTGTTCTTGTACAGCGTTATGATGTTTGAATCTTTGAAATCCTGTGGGACTTGTCCTTCTCGCCAGCATAGCTCTATTAGCTGGTGGATCTGTAGAGCGAGTGTGTCTTGCCCACTCCTGATCACCTCTATTGGAATCCCATCCTTACCTGGAGCCTTGCCAGATGCAAGCTCATTTATAGCACACTTAACTTCTGTTATAGTGGGAAGTGTGTCCAGGTGGTCAAGAGTTGGCAGGGCCTCTATGGCGTTGAGGGCATCATCCGCTAGCTTGGTCTCACTTGAGTAAAGCTCTAAATAGTGCTCGACCCATCTATCCATCTGCTGTTTCTTATCAGTGATGATTTCTCCAGTCAAGGTTTTCAGCGGTGCACTTCTTTTGATCATTGGACCACTGGCTTTCTTTATCCCTTCATACATGCTTCTGATGTTTCCCTTATCACTTGCGATTTGAATGGACTCACATAACTTGATCCAATAGTCATTCGCACACTGCCTGGCAGCCTTTTGTACATCCTTCCTCGCTTGCTTCAGCTCACTCAGAGTGTTACGCGTTGGTCTTTCCTTGTTTCTTAAGAGAGCTATCTTCTTTTTATCAATCAAGGGCTGCAGTATCTGGCTGTTTGCCGCAAACCAGTCCTGCCTCTTATGATCCACAGTGCCGTAAACCCCTACCGCTGTTTTATAAATAGTTTCCTTAAGTTTACTCCATTTATCATTTACTATACAATTTCTGATGTATCATTGAAAGCGTCTTCAAGTTGCTGTTGAAATTCAAAGCACTTTCCAGGATCGTGAGTGTTAGTAATATTAATCCTGGGGCTAGACTTGTGTTTAGCTGTGCAGATTCTCTTTGGTCTCAGTCTAACCCTTGCAACAACCAAAGAATGATCTGTATCACAGTCAGCACTGTGGTAACTTCGAGTTATATATATATATATATATATATATATATATATATATATATATATATATATATATATATATATATAGTGTGTGTGTAGTATAAGTGTGTGTGTGTGTGTGTGTGTGTGTGTGTGTGTGTGTGTGTGTGTTCCTGAGGCTTAGCTGAGAAGTCACTGTGTCAACCCCTGGCTTAACAGTTGCCGAGATCGAATCCTATCCCAGAACTAGACAGTTTTACAAAAATAGTTAGTGTCTGGTGACGTCACTCGCTCCCTGATCTCTTGGTTAGTGTCTAGTAACGCCACTTGTCTCCTGCTCTCTCGGGTAGTGAGTTTCGGATACTATCATTCTCACACAAGGGCGACAACCAGGAGGCCACGTTTTGCGGGTTACAAAACCCCGGCGGTCGGACATCGCAGAGAGTAGGTTGCAAAGTCACCGCCATGGCAGCATGTTGGGGGGGAGGGGGAACCAACACCCGTTGAGATGGAGTTCTTTACCTTGATGCAAGCTGTCTAGACGAATTCAGCCTGACACAGATGTATGCTGAAATCTGTCTAGACGAATTCAACCTGACACAGATGCATGCTGAAATCTGTCAAGATGAATTCAACCTGACACAGATGCATGCTGAAATCTGTCAAGATGAATTCAACCTGACACAGATGTTTGCTGAAATCTGTCTAAAGGAATTCAACTTGACACAGATGCAAGTTGAAATCTGTCTAGAAGAGGAATTGAACCTGACACAGATGCATGCTGAAATCTGTATGGAGGAATTCAACCTGACACAGATGCATGCTGAAATCTGTCGCCCTGGCCTCTTGGGTGCAGATCTGTTATATGTTATCTTTTGGGACATCATCCTTGCATTCTGGACAAGTCCATGTATGCTCAGACCCTCACCTAACATATATATCAGCGTCCGCGGCTAATAGTGCCAGTTCTATGGTGGTTGACGAGGTCCCTGGTTCTCCCGAAGTGCATCTCGTGTCTGGCAGTGCCAATTCTTACTCCCGAGTCTCTCGTTCTGGACAACGGTGTAGATTCACTAAAGTTGTTGCGTAATGAGATGTTACGTACTCCCAAGGAATGAGGCACGGAGAAGAGAAGAAGAAGAAGAAGAAGAAGAAGAAGAAGAAGAAGAAGAAGAAGAAGAAGAAGAAGAAAGAAGAAGAAAGAAGAAGAAGAAGAAGAAGAAGAAGAAGAAGAAGAAGAAGAAGATAATGTTGATTATGATGATGATTGTGAAAACAGGCGCCTGTATGCAGCTAATCTATTGTGCTGTGAAGTTTACTGTTTTGTTTTAAAGAAGTCCATGGTGAATGTGCCACTTTATACTCGCGTGCTAGCTTTCATGTACTGAACGATCTAATGTTGTCTTGTCTACCGATACATGGTTCCCATTCAACTACTTACATGACATAATTATCTCATTATTTGCCGCTACATTGTCTGCCCACAGCGAGATTGGGCCGCAGTGTGAACTTTGACCCGACAAGCTTAGTTTGCATGTAAACCACAGCTAATAAAAAATGTTAAAACAATACCCTAAGTGATCCTTATCCCCCTGCTCAAAATGCAACGTAAACTGTGGCTGGAAGAAAAAATAAACACATTTGCCAGAACTTCCCGGTTGGTTCCAGACAGCAGCCTATCCACATTCTGAATGTAAACGTTTATCTGATTGGCCGGTGCCATCTTGTCTGATGATATAAATTGACTAGGAAGAAGACGAAGGAAGAAGAGCTGTGGCAACGTGCTAAGCAATCGGCCAATATCGTAAATATTTCAGTAAGGGGGAAAACCGATCTTGACAGGGGTAGTAAGAAGTAACGTTTTCTGTACTCTTTGAAAGAGGGGAGGAAACTCAACGCTGATAAAATAATTGCAGAAACGAAAATAGAAAAGATCAAGGGAGTGATAACGGAGAAGACAGGGTGTGTTAGGTAACAAAATCAACAGGGTCTCTCTTCCCCACGCTTCTCTCTTCTCTATCTGTCCCTCTCTTTCTACCCCTCTCTTTCTTTCCCTCTCTCATATTCTTTCTTTCTTTCTTTCTTTCTTTCTTTCTTTCTTTCTTTCTTTCTTTCTTTCTTTCTTTCTTTCTTTCTTTCTTTCTTTCTTCCTTTCTTTCTTTCTATACCATAATACCCACACTCTCTCTCACATTACCTCTCTCTCTCTCTCTCTCTCTCTCTCTCTCTCTCTCTCTCTCTCTCTCTCTCTCTCTCTCTCTCTCCTTCTGTCTCAAATGATCGCCTTTTCTTGAGTGGTTCGGCTTCTGTTGTTCTTGAATATATTTTTAAAAGCTCAAGTGAGTGCGCGAGAGAACAGACGTAAAATAACGAACCTTGGAGAGTGCGACAGTGAAAACATACATAAAATAACGAACCTTGAGGAGTGCGACAATGAGAACAGGCGTCAAATAACGAACCTTAGGGGGAATGCCAAAAAACAAAGGGGGAAGAAACAAAACCTTGGAGAGTGCGACAGTGAAAACATACATAAAATAACGAACCTTGAGGGAGTGGCGACAATGAGAAAAAAAAAGGGGCGTCAAAATAACGAACCTTAGGGGAATGCTAAAAAATGAGAACAGAAAACAACGTTGAACCTGGAGAGTGCGACAGTGAAACAACATAAAACGAACCTTGAGAGTGCGACAGTGAAACATACGTAATACGAACCTTGGAGAGTGCGACAGTGTAAAAAACAACCTTGGAGAGTGCGACAGTGAAAACATACGTAAAATAACGAACCTTGGGGGGGAAGTTGTCGACAAGGGGAGAAAACAGAGGGCGGTCCCAAATAACGAACCTTAGAGAATGCGACAATGAGAACAGACCTTGGAGAGTGCGACAGTGAAAACATACGTAAAATAACGAACCTTGGAGAGTGCGACAGTGAAAACATACGTAAAATAACGAACCTTGGAGAGTGCGACAGTGAAAACATACATAAAATAACGAACCTTGAGGAGTGCGACAATGAGAACAGGCGTCAAATAACGAACCTTAGAGAATGCGACAATGAGAACAGACCTTGGAGAGTGCGACAGTGAAAACATACGTAAAATAACGAACCTTGGAGAGTGCGACAGTGAAAACATACGTAAAATAACGAACCTTGGAGAGTGCGACAGTGAAAACATACGTAAAATAACGAACCTTAGTGAATGAGAACATTGACTCATAGTTTACTGTAAGCCTCTTGAAATGCTTCCACAATCGTCTCAATTTACGAAACTCCACTTAACGTGACTCTAATAGTTAAGACTGCACAAGTTACGATAGAGAACAAAATATATGGCTCGCATTGCATCCAGGTTTTTCTACAACCAGCTTCTAGTAATCTGTGTGTTAACATGTGGTAGAATTATGTTTTATGTCCATCTGAAGCAATGGACTTCCCATGGACGCAAAAAAGGAGACTGAAGAGAGGCGGTATTTGGGCGCGAACAGATTTAGACTGCACGTGATGTTTCATCTCAAGTACAGCATCCCTTGGAAACGTCTTGCAGATTTATGTGTATACCCGGAAAGTGGGTAGGAAGGTGGTTGGGTAGGTAGGTAACTGGGTAGGAAAGTAATTGGGTAGGAAGTAAGGTAGGTAGGTAGGTAAGTTAGTAGCGAAATATATAAATATCAAGAAGGTAAAGACACAAATATAAACAATGAAATACCAACAGAAAAACAGTCAGAACCAAGACTGGATGATGAAGTCACGTGACCAGTAAACAATCTCAACAAATGAAAATCGCCATGATAACATCACAGCGAAGTTTATGAAAGCTGGTGAAGAACAACATGTGAAAACCTACCACGAGCAAGTAAGAAGTCAAAAGACTCAGAAACGTGGCCAAATGATTGAATGAGAGCAATATATATATATTCATGTACCAAGTGACTTGAAATTATGTATATTACAGAACAATTGCATTGATAAGTGACATTTTATGTACAATAAAATGTAAAAAATGTCACAAGAAAGTAGAATACGTCATAAACATAGTAAAAGCTGGCTTCGGACGAAATCATTCACGTAGCCAGGGGAAGGAAGGGAAGCTACCGCTTCACTCGTGTCTCATTTTATTAATTTTTATTAATGAAAGTGTCACCTAGATTTCTAGTGCTATAATGTCATGAGGGACATTCTCGTCTATCTGCTTGTCCCCCTTAAGTGTAGAACCACCCTAACACGAGACTAATCGTAGAAAGAAAATTTTTGTTCGCATATCCTTTATAGGCAAACTAATAAAAAAGTGGCCGGTATGGAAAGCCTACATACAACTTCAAATGATAATGGATGGAGAGTCATTAACCTGGCAGAAGCCAAAGGACTGCAGATTAGCAGTACCAGACTACAAAGAAAGGATATACACAAACAAACTTGGAAATCATGTGACAAGAGAACCTATAATCAAATAGATCACATTTTAATTAACAACAGAAATGCATCAAACATACAGCAAGTCAGAAGTTATAGAGGAGCTGAGTGCCATAGTGACCATTTCCTTGTTGGAGCAAAATTTAAAATAAAACTTAAGAGAGCTTTCTATACTAAATTACAAAGATTACACCCAACATATAACAGAGAAAAACTACAAGACATTACAGTCAAAGAGAAATTTACAGATGAAATAAAATGTAAACTTGAAACTTTGCAAATCCCTTTGGAGGAAAGCGTTGACCAAACTTGGTTGAACATCAAGAATACAATTCAATCTACCGCAGAAGAATGTCTCGGTGTGTCAACCACGCATAGAAAGAACAGATGGTTCAATCAAAAATGTGAAGAAGCAGTCACTAAGAAGAAGAATGCCAGACATGTATGGTTAAATGACATCAATAACATCCAAAAGGAAGAGCATTATAGAAATGAATGTAAAGAGGCTACAAAAATAGTCAGACAGCAGAAGCGAGAATATATGAGTAATATAATCAAAGATTTGGAAACTAATCACCAGAAAAATGAATCCAGAAAGTTTTTTAAAGTACTGAAGTCAATGAAACGAGGGCACCAACAAAACACATATGGTTTAAAAGACAAAAATGGGAATATGATAAATACCAATGAAGAAATGTGCAACACATGGAAAGAATATTTTATTGAATTACTAAATTGTGAAGCTCCAAGTAACATTTTCCCACAGGAAGAGGTTCTAACATGCGAACCACAAATTGAAGAACCTACATTTGAAGAAATCCTATATGTAATCACACGACTTAAAAACAATAAGGCAACTGGGACTGATGGAATTGCTGCTGAATTTATAAAGGCAGGTGGCCATGCATTACATCTAAAGCTATACGAACTAATAATAAAAATCTGGAGGACAGAAGAATTACCCCATGACTGGAAAGAGTCATTATTGATACCTATCTTTAAGAAAGGAGACAAGTTCCAATGTGGAAATTATAGAGGAATATCACTACTGTCCACAAGCTATAAGATACTATCCGCAGTATTACTAAATAGACTAAAACCATATTCAGAAGACATATTAGGTGACTACCAGGCGGGTTTTAGACAAAACAGATCAACAATAGATCAGATATTTATCTTACGACAAATAGCCGAGAAACATTGGGAATATAAAAGAGATCTCCATAACATTTTTGTGGATTTTAAAAAGGCTTATGATAGTGTCCATAGGAATAGTCTATGGAATGTTATGCAGGAATTTGGAATACCAAGGAAGTTAATTAACATGACCAAACTATGCATGGAAGATACTTATAATATAGTAACATATAAAGGCAGGAAATCAGACCCCTTCCAAATAACATCTGGCTTGAAACAGGGTGATGCACTATCGCCGCTACTCTTCAATCTGGCTCTAGAGAAAGTTGTAAGGAAGGTAAAGGAGGAATGTGATATTGGAGGAACATCCAAGCTGCTTGGTTATGCAGATGATATAGATATTATAGGGCAAAGTGAACAAAAGACATTAGAAATATTGACTCACTTAAAGGAAAAAGCCCAACAGATGGGGCTGGTTATCAACCAAGATAAGACAGAATATATGGTAATTTCAAGAGACGGAATGGCTAAAAACTCTGGCCACATACAAATAGATAATATGACCATTAAAAGAACGGAAACATACAAATACCTGGGTACAATCTTCAACTGCTCCAACATCATAAGGGAAGAAATACAAACTAGAATCAACTCTGGAAATAAGATATACTATGCACTACAACATCTACTAAAATCAAAGGCGCTATCTCGTAACACCAAAATCACAATATACAAAACACTGATCAGACCAGTTGTGCTGTATGGCTCTGAAACCTGGAGTACAACGAAAGGAGACGAAGCCTTGTTACAAACCTTTGAGAACAAAATTTTAAGACGCATCTTTGGACCCATTAGGGATACACAAAGTGGAGAGTGGAAAAGAAGAAGTAACAAAGACATTTATGATTTGTTTAAGTCCCCGCTAATCACTGGTATCATGAAGGCTAATAGACTACAATGGCTGGGGCATATAGAAAGAATGGAAGATAATAGGGAAACAAAACTCGCTTACACTCAGGAAATAAATGACCGTAGACCCCGAGGTAGACCAAGAAGGCGGTGGAGAGATAATATACATACAGACCTACAAGCACTTGGAATCAACGACTGGCAAGAGAAGGTCCACCAGAGAGACGAATGGAGACAGATTGTATTTGCAGCAAAGAACCTCAATGGCTCGGAATGCTGAAGAAGAAGATATCCTTTATAGGACATCCCTGTCAACATCAGCATCTTTCAGCTGATTGTTGATTTCTTGGCACGATTACGCTCAGTAGTTTGCCATTGCTTTCTGAGCGGCCGGCTCACATACCCCGTAAGTTACCGACGCGGAGAGAACCGCTACCAATTCTCGCGCACGTCACGTTACTCACTAGAGTGTACGGGGTTACGGAGAAAGTCGTATAACCCCTATACCAGGGAGCCGGTAGAACGAAATTAGAGAGTAAAATATATATCTGTACTCTCGCTTTATGGATAATTCACATCAGTGATTATAATATAGACATGTACCCTCGCTTTAAAGGCTACTCAAATCGGAGATTACAATTTGTACTTTCGCTTTATAGATAATTCAAATCAGTGATTATAATATAGTCATGTACCCTCGCATTGGAGACAACTGAAATAGGAGATATACATGGATATGTCATTTACCATCGGTATTGTTCAACTTACACCCCATCGACTTGTACGGCTTTATGCCAGCGAGAAACAAGTGTATGAGTGTGTATATGTGTGTATGTGTGTGTATGTGTGTGTATATGTGTATGTATGTGTGAGTCACGTTACTCACGAGAGTATATGGGATTACGGAGAAAGTCGTGTAACCCCTAGACCAGGGAGACCGGCAGGAGATAGACTACTCAACAGCATTTGACTGTGTAGAGCATAAAGAACAATGGAACATAATGATAGAAATGGGCTTCCGGTCACACTTTACACAGATCATACAAACAGTACAAACACTTTACAGCGAGCAAACAGTTGCTGTGAGAAAATGTGACCATACAACAGTCTGACACAGAACAGAGTCAGACAGTGTTGCACTCTGTCCACTTATCATCTGCTTAATTGATATACTGAAAACATCATGAGTAATATTACAGAATATATAAAGATATACTGAAAACATCATGAGTAATATTACAGAATATATAAAGATATTGTGATATATTTTTTCACAAGCCGTCAACGTTGCTGTGAATATTTCCCGCAATACCATTTCAAGACTACCACCGCAACAGTGCTGGTTTGTTCCACACTTCTAAAACCCAAATTTTACAAGAACAGACTCATATTCGACGTGATAGCCAAATACCTGGAGGGGGAAAAGCTACATAAAAAGACGAACGACCGGAACACGGCCTGTTTACAGCAACAACGCACGGGACAGTAAAGATCTGAGATAGTTGATGGAGTGAGAGCACTCTCCCAATCGAATAGTAAAATATAACATAGTTTGATTAATAAGAGGAGGAAAGCCTCAGCCAACAAAGACATCGCATTTGGGAAAACGAATCCAAGGCAGATCTTGAAACCTGTTGTCGACTTGTCGTGAAGCCATGCAACCAAAATGAAGGTAAAAACAATAATTTTTTAGATTAGTTTAGTCTGTGAGCCTGTTTCCCGAGAAGAATTGGTAAGTCACTGTGTTGTAAACCACATGATTAGTCCTTAAGAAATTAATGTAGATTAGTCCTTAAGAAAAACCCCTTAATGTATTAGACCCTTTTTCTTTAATTGAAGAAGATGTAGTAAATAACTAGGTACAGAAGAGGATGGGGAACATAGTTGCTAAATTCCAAATAAATCAAGGTAGTACTCAACCTGGAGACCCTGAGGACAGGCATAGATGAAGATGAAACTGCACATCTGCTAGTCTAAACCTTGAAAACATTGTAATGGAAGATTGGATAGGGAGCAAACAATTATGTTGGTGATAACTAACTCAGAACACCAAGACTATCTTTATCCTATGTTTATTTTTCTCTAGGAACAAGATTCATTTTATTGATTTCCCTTGTTGTGTTTTTAGGAGTTTACAGCATTTCATTTCTGATTTTCATATTGATGATATCATTAGATTTATGATTGATGCTGAAATTTCAGGTAGTGACTATAACCATATAGATCTAGACCTGACTTTGATGACATAAGCAACTTTGCTAAATGCTCTGTGAGAGAGTGTTGCAGAAACCTACCCACCTGCAAAAGTTCAATTTCCCTTAAAGGAGAGGTAAACGTTATTTAGCATAATTTACCTGCCAAAAATGGAAACATCTAGAGCCAACTAAAATATTCTACAAACCGGGGAAGAACAACACACTGAAGCTTAATATATCACAGTGGCTGCTTGGGGCAGGAATCCATAACCCACAAGTCAAGACAAGGGAGGGCACACCAATGTTTCTGTTTCATATTTACTACTGCAGAGGATCCGCAGGAAAATTACGTGCGAAATTACCTGTAGTGTTAATCCTATGTGAGGAGGGGAGTCACTGCTAAAAATATAATTAAGTGTAAAGATCTTGATGTAAATGTACTTCTGTGTTTTTTTCACGTATGTATTTGATGTATTTGAACTGATTGTGTCAAAAACATTACTGTTCATTACTAATTGTATAGTTAATAAATGATGGAAAAAGGAGGTAATTTCCTCTCGTGAGTGTATTTTTTACTTGTAATAGTCAATTAGTTTAATCAAAACAACCCTAGATACAATTAGATTAACTGAGAGAGGAGAAGCAAGGAACCACCAAAAGGAAATTTTTGGCATTAAGGGGAAAAACTTGTAAATGTTGTCCTAGAGGTATACCTTGGTTTTCTGAGACTCTATTTATGGACTCAAGCAACTGAGCCATTAAAGGTTAGCATAATTAAACGGGCAAAATCACATTGGGAAAGAGGAACTTAGCACGCTTTCTCTCTTTGGGGTTGAGCCATCAACCATACAACCGACAGATATACTGAAAACATCATGAGTAAAATTACAGAATATATAAAGGTATACTGAAAACACCATGAGTGATATTACAGAATATATAATGATATACTGAAAACACCATGAGTGATATTACAGAATATATAAAGATATACTGAAAACACCATGAGTGATATTACAGAATATATAATGATATACTGAAAACACCATGAGTGATATTACGGAATATATAAAGGTATACTGAAAACATCATGAGTAATATTACAGAATATATAAAGGTATACTGAAAACACCATGAGTGATATTACAGAATATATAAAGGTATACTGAAAACATCATGAGTAATATTACAGAATATATAAAGGTATACTGAAAACACCATTAGTGATATTACAGAATATATAAAGGTATACTGAAAACATCATGAGTAATATTACAGAATATATAAAGGTATACTGAAAACATCATGAGTAATATTACAGAAAATATTGACATGAAATGGAGGTCAGCACGGCGAATGGACAATAGCACTCGTTCTTAAACATCCGGTGCGCTGATGCCGAGGCAGCGAGTTAAACCTCTACACGGGACAGTTGGACTAACATGTTGACCTATCGTCCTTGACCTGGGGACGTAAATTACAAGTACTTCTGAAATTGGAGTAGGTTCGCTTGTTGGCCAGGGCCACTGGTAATACTGAAAGCTAATCCACACGCAAAAAATGAGTCCAGCTCACTGGAAGTAGTATCGTGTGTATAGGCAACGCTTGATCTCAAAGCCAGCACGCATTTAAAAAAGACTCAGGAAAATAATGCTGGCAATTAAGACAAATCACATGTGGGGGGGGGGGGGGGGGGTGAAATAGTTTGGTCATGTGAACAGACAAGAATGTCTGGGATAGACATGGATATGTCATGAGGGGGTGTGCGGAAGAAGATAGAAGGGAAAGAACATAACGTAGATGCATTCATCGTGTGATAAACAATATACAATGACACAAAGTAGTGCAGTTTTACATAACAGAGTTACGACACATACAGAACGTTGCGGCGGTTAGCCTTCATCAGCAAACAAACACATTCACAAACACAACATACAGGCAAGGAGAACTCCTGTGACTACATTAGAAGGTGATGACAGGACGAGAGGAACAAATGCATGGAAAAATGGAAGCAATGAAGAGAAAATGAGAATTGACAAAATGTTAATTGAAAAGAATGTTAGTCGAAGGAAATGTTTAATAGAAAAACTGTTTATAGAGAGAAAAAAAACTGTATACTCACCTCACGTACGGACCTGAGTGTGATAGCTCGTTTACACATACTTGCTTGCTTGTGTTCGCTGGCTGTGAACTCCAGCGTGAAGTCCTGTATGTCGGATGAAGACATCATGTTGTCCAACATCAGTGTGATGTTATACAGGACCTGAGGTTTGCGTGAGTATCCGTTGTCCCATATCTGGCTAATTGGTGTGCAGACTGGTGGTTCCTCGCCGTACAGGCAGACACTCTCCGACTTCGGAGGAATCAACGATCCCACTGACTTTAGCCAGGACCCCGAAGGGACCTGTTGCCCAGGACGCACGACTAGGACGTGTTAGTAGTTCTTGGCCAGTGTATAACCTGGCCCTGGTGCCTTGGAAACACCTCTGCGTCCCATCGTTTACACATAACAGCAACAGAGACAGAACATGATAGATCGTTTATATACAACAATGACAGAGACAGAACATAATAGATCATTTATATACAACAGCGACAGAGACAGAACATGATTGATCGTTTATATACAACAGCGACAGAGACAGAACATGATAGATCGTTTATATACAACAGCGACAGAGACAGAACATGATAGATCGTTTATATACAACAGCGACAGAGACAGAACATGATAGATCGTTTATATACAACAGCGACAGAGACAGAACATGATTGATCGTTTATATACAACAGCGACAGAGACAGAACATGATAGATCGTTTATATACAACAGCGACAGAGACAGAACATGATAGATCGTTTATATACAACAGCGACAGAGACAGAACATGATAGATCGTTTATATACAACAGCGACAGAGACAGAACATAATAGATCATTTATATACAACAGCGACAGAGACAGAACATGATTGATCGTTTATATACAACAGCGACAGAGACAGAACATAATAGATCGTTTATATACAACAGCGACAGAGACAGAACATGATAGATCGTTTATATACAACAGCGACAGAGACAGAACATGATTGATCGTTTATATACAACAGCGACAGAGACAGAACATGATAGATCGTTTATATACAACAGCGACAGAGACAGAACATGATAGATCGTTTATATACAACAGCGACAGAGACAGAACATGATAGATCGTTTATATACAACAGCGACAGAGACAGAACATGATAGATCGTTTATATACAACAGCGACAGAGACAGAACATGATAGATCGTTTATATACAACAGCGACAGAGACAGAACATGATAGATCGTTTATATACAACAGCGACAGAGACAGAACATGATAGATCGTTTATATACAACAGCGACAGAGACAGAACATGATAGATCGTTTATATACAACAGCGACAGAGACAGAACATGATAGATCGTTTATATACAACAGCGACAGAGACAGAACATGATAGATCGTTTATATACAACAGCGACAGAGACAGAACATGATAGATCGTTTATATACAACAGCGACAGAGACAGAACATGATAGATCGTTTATATACAACAGCGACAGAGACAGAACATGATAGATCGTTTATATACAACAGCGACAGAGACAGAACATGATAGATCGTTTATATACAACAGCGACAGAGACAGAACATGATAGATCGTTTATATACAACAGCGACAGAGGCAGGACATAATAGATCGTGTACACACAACAGCGACAGACAGGACATAATAGATCGTGTACACACAACAACGATAGAGGCAGGACATAATAGATCGTTTATATACAACAGCGACAGACAGAACATAATACATCGTGTACACACAACAACGACAGAGACAGGACATAATAGATCGTGTACACACAACAGCGACAGACAGGACATAATAGATCGTGTACACACAACAACGATAGAGGCAGGACATAATAGATTGTTTACACACAACAGAGACATAACATGGTATGTTGTGTACTGATGAACATAACATAAATAATCGTCTTGGACGAAAGAGAGACAGAGAGGGACAAAGTGAGACAGAGAGAGAGAGAGAGCGAGAGACAGAGAGGCACACAGAGACAAAGAGGGACACAGAGAGAGGCAGAGAGAGAGGCACACACAGAGCCAGAGAGTGACACACAGAGACACACACAGAGCCACAGAGTGACACACACACATACACACACACACACACACAGAAAGACACATGAAGAGACACACAGAGAGACACAGAGATTGACAGAGAGACACAGAGAGATGGAGAGAGCACTGGAAAACATAAAATAAATAATCGTCTTGGGCAAGAGAGAGACAGAGAGACATAGAGAGACAAAGAAAAAAACAGAGAAAGACAGGGAAAGAGAGACTAGCAGAAAGAACGAACGAACGAACGATCTTTATTTTCAAAGGGCAATTATTGTCAAGGGTAACAAACTGGGCAAGCTTTCAATCACTCATCTTTCATTCATCAATTGTGAATGTTACATTCACATAGGGAAAAATAACATTGTCAAATTGATTTTTTGTAAATATAAACAATGTAATACTAAGAGAGAGAGAGAAAGAGAGAGACAGAGAGAGAGAGAGAGAGAGAGAGAGAGAGAGAGAGAGAGAGAGAGAGAGAGACATACAGAAAGAAACATAAGAGAGAAAACATAGAGACAGAGACAAAATCAAATCAAATCAAATCAAATCAACTTTATTAGGGTCACAAATTGGGCGCGCAGGCCCGTCTTACATTCACGGAGAGGGAGAGAGAGAAAAAAAGAGGTATAGGGAGAGAGAGAGAGAGAGAGAGGGGGGAGAGAGAGAGAGAGAGAGAGAGAGAGAGAGAGAGAGAGAGAGAGAGAGAGAGAGAGAGATCCATGGAAGAACTGATAAACACAAAATAAACACGGGTCCAGCCATCCCTCTCTCAGAGTTGAAGAACAGCCAGTAACAGGCGCTACGAGGATAAATGGAACAACATATCTGGACAGATAACCGCTGGCTGACTAACATTTCACGTGCCTGAACCATAGCATACCAGGCACCAGTGGTGGGGCCGGGCAGGGTTGGTTTAGACACCCCCAGAATGCCGTGGGGTGAAATGAATGAGTTAGAGGCTGACAGGAAGTGAGATACCAGGCCGCGCCACACACGGCGTTGGCATGGAAACGTGATCATTGTCTTTTGAACTGAAACAGGAAACGGGACGTCTGCGATGGCTTTCAGGGAGACTGGGGTGGGCTTGAGTGTATTTATTATATTAGAGATACTATTTCTCTAGGGGTCTGGGTTCGATTCTAACATGGGCCAGTAACATTATGTGTCAGCTGTCTGTTGTTTTATACTCAAGCACGCACGCACGCACACACACACACACACACACACACACACACACACACACACACACACACACACGTGCATACGTACGTAATACTTACCCGTGTGTACATGCGTGCGTGCCTACCTACCTTCTTAACCTACCTACAGGGATGGATTAACCATTAGGCAAACAAGGCACATGCCTAGGGCACCAAGCATTGAGGGGGGGGGGGGCACCACAAGTCCTCAAGAAAAATGAGGTAGCGTAATTGCATGGCATAAGCAAATCGCGAATGTACCAGAAGAGAAGCAGAAAACATTGCAAAGAAGATGCAAGAATTAGAATTTGCTTTCATGCTTGTCTTTTGGGAAGAAGTGTTACAACATTTTCACAGGGTCAGTCAAGCTCTACAAAATGAGCACGTGAACTTGAAAACGTGTGCTGATTTGTATTCTTCACTAGCAGATCACTTGCATGAATCTAGGAATGAATTTGAAAGATTTGAAGAAGCTGCAAAAGAAGTAACACCAGGTGTGGATTATAAGTCAACTTTGACCCGTAATCGTAAACGAAAGACAGTGGTCATTGATGGTGATGCCCCTGAGGTATCTCAGAATGCCAGAGACAAATTTCGTATATCTGCTTTCTACACCATTGTTGACAAACTTGAGACAGAGATGAGTAGACGAGGACAGGTATATAATGATCTAGCAGTTCGATTTTCTTGTTTGGTCGATGTACCACAAACATCTCAGTGTTGTGAAGGACTAATAAATGCTTATCCTGAAGATCTGAACAATAATTTATATACTGAACTACAACAGTTCCACTCATATATTCGCCACAAGTTTCGTGCATCAAAATCTGACAACAACACGTTCAGTCATGCAGAACTCTACAACGTAATAGTTAGAGACAACATCGAGTGTGCTTTTCCAAATGTAGAAATCGCCTTGCGCATATTTTTAACATTAATGGTTACGAACTGTTCAACTGAGCGCTCTTTTTCTCAGTTGAAACGTACAAAAAATTCAAGTAGATCGACAATGAAACAAGAAAGGCTTGATTCCTTATCTTTGCTGATGATTGAGGCAGACTTGTTGCGCAAAATTAACTTTGATGATGTACTCAAAAACTTTGCCAGACGTAAATCTAGAAAAAAGAACTTTAAAATGTAAATGTGTGCTCTCTCTGACTTTCTTATCTATCAAAAAAGTTACAGTATTTTTGTCTACTATTATTACAAAATTAATTAACTATTAATTTTAATACAGAAATACCTCATTGTAGGTTTTATATGAGTGATAGTAGTACAAACATATGTGTTTACATTTCACAACTGTTTTTCTTTGTTAGTTTTTTGCATAATATTGAACATACCAGCAGTCAGTGGAGGATCGGGGGCCCGGGGCAGTAGGGGGCACCCATGTGGGTTTGTGCCTAGGGCACCAAGATGGCTTAATCCGGCCCTGCCTACCTACCTATCTAAATACATAATACCAACTTAAATACCTACTTACTTACCTGCCTTCAAGCCTGCCTATTTACCTACCTACCAACCTACCTAAAGACAGACAGACAGACAGACAGACAGACAGACAGACAGACAGACAGACAGACAGACAGACAGACAGACATAAAACCATTCACACACATACACACACATAGCACATACACATATGCATACACACATTTACACACACACACATATATATATATATATACACATACATACACACATACATACACACGCATACATACTCACATACACACATACTCACATACTCTTACATGATACGCACACATATACACACGCACATACATACACACACACGCGCACATACATACATACACACATACACACACATACACACGCACAAACACATACATACATATAGCACACATACACACGCACATACATACATACACACATACACACACATATATACACACATACATACACACTCACACATACATACACACATACACACATACGCGCGCGCGCACGCACACACACACATATACACATATATACACTCGAGTGAGACCACAGTCTGCTCTAGCAATGGAAAGGTGCTGAAGACAGAGGCAACCAGCCAGGAGGCGCACCACAAAAATCAGGATGCCACGCAAAATGGAATATGTCGACTACTGCTAAATGTTATGGTGCTCGCCCTGCTTTGGACCCCCAGGCAGGTGCAGTGCCGGGCCCTATGTCTCGAAAGGGTCCAACCCCTACTACTGGAGGTCCTTCTCAGATGTCCTGTGGAGCCAGGGGACATGAGAATAGAACGGCTGGCCATACTAAACAAAGACTTAAAATAATGCACTGGAATGCGGAGGGAGTCAGCAACAGAAAAATAGAATTAGAAAACATCCTGGACCAAGAAAAAGTAAGTGTATGTTGCTTACAAGAAACTCACCTCGACGAAAAAATAGCCTTCAAAATCAGAGGCTACCAGTGTTACCGATCTGACCGAAAGGACAGGCGAAAAGGTGGGATACTGACCCTTGTCAAAAATAACGTCACTACTTCCCAAATCGAAGTCTACATGGAAGGGGCTGAGTATCAGACACTCAAACTTAAGACAGGCAATACAGACCTACATCTGATCAATTACTACTGCCCAAGCGACCGCCCACAGGCACTGGACACACTACCATTAACTGAAAAAATGATTGTGTGTGGCGATTTCAACAGCCACTCGCAGAGCTGGGGCTATGATCACATGGACCAGAGAGGAGAGAGACTGGAAGACTGGCAGGATGAGAATAGATTCATCTTGATTAACAAGCCGTCCGACCCACATACTTTCTACTCGAGATCATGGCACACTACAACTACACCTGACCTGGCTTTTCATTCACCAGACCTGGAGTGGAACATTACACGAATTGTTGGGAAACAACTTGGTGGCAGTGATCATCGGCCAGTCTTTCTAACTGTAGAAAATGAGCTTGTAAGTGAAAGCAGCACCCTCTCGAGGTGGAACTACAAGAAAGCAAACTGGGCAATGTACAAGAATTGCACCAGCATACTGGTTAGAAACCTGAACACTGAGAAAGACATAAATAAAGTAGTTGAGTTTGGGAAATGCATATTGCAGGCAGCGCAAGAAACAGTACCAAGAGGAGCCCGTAAACAATATAAACCCTACTGGAGTAGTGAACTGGAACAGTTGCATAATGATGTGGAAGAGTGTAGAAAGCAAGCAGAGGCCACACCCAGCCAAGAGCACCACAATAAATTCCAGCATGCAAAAGCCACATTTCAAAGGGCCAAGCTGCAGGCTAGACGGAAAAGCTGGCAGGAGAAAACGGAGTCTCTGAACTTTGAAAGAGACACAAGGAAATTGTGGAAGCTGTTAAGACAACTTAACGATGAGGGCACAGGGAGAAACTCAAAAATTGCACTACATAAAGATGGAAACATCTTAACAAGAAAGCAAGCAGCTGACCATTTTGCGGACTCATTCGCACAAGATAACAATATCAAAATTAGTCCAGAGAAACAACAAGAGATTCGAGAGAAACAGCAACATACGGGACAGAAGGAAATAGTACATGAGGTTCTGGAGGCACCCATCACAATCAGCGAACTGGAGCTAGCCATATCAAAATTGAAAATGAGAAAGTTACCAGGAGCTGATGGTATCTCCAATGAAATTATCAGGAACCTAGGAACAGAGGCCAAAGCAAAGCTGTTGCAGATCTTTAATAACAGTTGGACCTTAGGCAGTGTTCCACAAGCCTGGAGAGAAGCAATCATGATACCCCTCCTAAAATCAGGGAAAGATATATATATATATATATATATATATATATATATATATATATATATATATATATATTCTGGTCAGGTCTTAGTCAGATATGACTGAGCTACCGTATAACAGTAGACGGTACTACCTGGTTTCTGTTAGCGCCGAACGTTGGGCGGCGCTTACCAAACCCGACACCCCACATTGTGCCAACGGCTTCGGGCGGAAGAGCGCAATTGGGAGGGTACAAGCCTTACCCTGGTGCGAGGAAATGCAAGCTAAAGACAAAATTGTCATGACAGGGCAGACCAGGCCCTAAGCCTTGGTTGGCGACTGGTCTAGGATCGAAGCTCCGACAGGCTGGACAGTTAGAGCATTGCTTTGCTGATCCGGCAGCTTCTGCAGCTTGTCTTGTTCCAGATGTAGAGGGTGTTACCTTTCCTCTGGAGTGAACTAGGCAGGCCGAGAGAGGGATCATGCTGCATGGGCAACACATGATCTCTATATTTTAGCCCAGGCTTTGTGCTATGGAGAGGCAATACCACGTGTTCACATGCACCCACTGTGAACGGACATTTACAGTGCAAATTGGCCTTATCAGTCACACTCGCTACCGCCATAGTTAAGAGTTATTATGCCTTTTTTAAGCACAAACTATCGTCTGTCAAGACGGCAAGGTGACAGTGCAATATATATATATATATATATATATATATATATATATATATATATATATTATATATATATATATATATATATATATATATATATATATATATATATATAGTATATATATATTATAACCTAGCTATGGGGCGGTTGAAAGAAGTAGTTTTTATCCACCAAGCCAAACGACTCTGCAGAGAAACCACCGATCTGCCCACAGTTGGTATCCCTCTAACAACTATTCCGGAGCGAACTCCATGGAAAGATGAACATAGACTATCATTACAAATCCAGACAAAAGTGAGAGGAATATTTGACAAGGAAGAACACAACAGTGTGCAGCGCAGAACAGCCATTCTCAGCTTCCTTGATGAAGAATACCCACAGGACCTCTGGATCCGAGTCTACAATGGGTCAGCACAAAATGATGTTCGAAATGGAGGAGCAGGAGTGTACATAGAATACCCAAATAATACTAGGGACACAGGCTAGAGTACCGACAGGAAAGTACTGCCATAACTATGATGCTGAAATTGAGGCAATCAAGATAGCAACAGAGAAATTACTGGGTGCCAGCAATGGTACACAACCTGTGGTGCTATGACAGATGCAAAATCAGTACTCGAGGCGCTTATGTCTGGGAAATTGCCAGTACTAAGGACACTACTTTCTGAACTTAGCAGTCAGCATAAGGTCACCATACAGTGGATACCATCCGACTGTGGAGTACCCGGAAACGACAGAGCTGATCAATTGGCTAAGGAAGGAGCCAAAGAAGAACAGCCTGATGTGCCCGTTACATACCACCGAAAGAAAAGAATGATCAAATCAGCCAGAAAGCCACCAAAACCTGCGCAAGATGACTACCACGTTATGGATAGACCAGAACAAGTCATTATTCTGCGCCTCAGAACAGGACACAATAGATTACGCAACCACATGTATACAAAATTCAAGATTGGGGAAAACAGCCATGAGCACATGTGGATTGGCGTCGCAGACAGCAGAGCACATACTCCAAGCTGCCCAAAATATAACATATCTAGGCAAACCTTCTGGCCTAGAGAGACGACAGTGGAAGACAAACTCTATGGACCGCTGTGTGAACTGAAACAGACTGTTAGATTCATACAAGAGACAGCATTGCAGTTATAGACATATTTCAAGCGAACGAAAGAAGAAGAAGACACACACACACACACACACATACACACTCACATATACATACACACACATACATACACACTCACATATACATACACACATACATACACACTCACACATACATACACACATACACACACACACACATACACACACATACATACACACTCACACATACACACACATACATACACACTCACACATACATACACACATACACACATACACACACACACATACCACACACACATACACGCATACATATACACACGCATACACTTGTTTCTCGCTGGCATAAAGCCGTACAAGTCGATGGGGTGTAAGTTGTATAATACCGATGGTAAATGGCATATCCATGTATATTTTATATACATTACATACTTTTTGAATTAATGACTGCAGAGACAAACGATGTGGTACCTTACTTTCTGAACGCCCCTTGTACAAATCTACGTTTTGACTGGCACTGAATCTATTAAATGTAGTGTTGCTTGAGAAGTCACTCTCAAAGACGCAAACACTGCTTCAGAAAACACATGATCATACAATACTGAATAAATTGCAAGTTTATGAGCACCATGGGCGTGTCCGTTAAAATGGCGAGAAAATCAGATGGGTTGTGTTAGAAGCACGGGATCTTGGGATTCCCGAGTTAGAGTCTGTGATTTTTTAATCAGCCCATTTTGAACCAGGAAGAGGTTTAAGCACAAGATTGTTGAGAGACGTAAGTGTATGAGTAAAATTGGCTAACAATATTTTTCCTCCTTCTTCGTATAAGACCAAATTTAAACAAAGAAAAAAGAAAAAAGAAAAACCCGGGAAAGTTAACCCGGTCAACAAACACTCGCAGAAGCCGGATGTGTTGGCC
The DNA here is from genome assembly GCA_014155875.1 of Cepaea nemoralis. Lineage (NCBI taxonomy): Eukaryota > Metazoa > Mollusca > Gastropoda > Stylommatophora > Helicidae > Cepaea > Cepaea nemoralis. The sequence continues at coordinate 133,648 of JACEFZ010018305.1, read as the reverse complement.
TAACGGTGCAGAATGCAGTTCTGCTGTAAACAGGCACAACGCAATCACGTCCCCCACCCCCCCCCCCCCCCACCCCCCCAAAAAAAAAAAAAAAAAACAACAATCTCCGTAAGAACGCAGCAGAAGAAGAAACCAAAAACCAAAAGCAGCAGTCAGTTTAAGCTTGGTGAGTTTGCCTTCAAAGGGAGCGGGCGTAGGCCGATATAGGACACGTTCTAACAAGAAATGTTTAGCTGTCATTTTACCAGTCACACAGTTACTTGCCAGGAGCGGGCTGGCCGATATAGGACACTTCTACAAGAAATGTTTAGCTGTCATTTTACCAGTCACACAGTTACTTGCCAGGAGCGGCTGGCCGATATAGGACACTTCTACAAGAAATGTTTAGCTGTCATTTTAACAGTCCACACAGTTACTTGCCAGGAGCGGCTGGCCGATATAGGACACTTCTACAAGAATGTTTAGCTGTCATTTTACCAGTCACACAGTTACTTGCCAGGAGCGGCTGGCCGAGTGGCTAGAATGCCGGATTCTCCTTCGTAGACCCGGGTTCAAACCCTCGGTAAAGTGTGGAGTTTTTTTCTGTCGGGGGCAAAAAGAAAACCCTAACCTGCACAGTTCGCGGCGAATGCTCTAGCCAGGCGGCCTTAATTCCTCAGGCTCAAAACCCCCCTGCCATACACCGCAAGGTACTATACTGGCAGTAAAAAACATTTTGAGTTACTTGCATCAGTGTCTCCTTTCTTGGATTTATATCACAAGTGTTCTGGGCGGAGTCTAAAGATTGTTACCTCTTCTCTTCGCCGGAATCGGTAATTTCCACAATCTTCCTAGTGACCTGGATGCTCTGATTTCCACTTGGCTATGAAATTGCTTCTTATAAATCGCTTAGATTATTCTGTATAGAGGTACACATTACGACATATTTAACATGAGATTAATTATAGAACAAACTTAGAGAGTACGACATAGGTGTGTACTCTAGCTTCATAGACAACTCAAATCAGAGATTACAATATACGTCTGTATTCTCGCTTTATCATCGTCATTCAGTGCCTTGCCGGCTGTGTGGGCAATTATGTCACTCACAAAATTATTTATCTCCGACGTCAGGAATCGATTAGTATTTTGACTCCTTCCGTGCCATGACACAAGACTGTCAAGAATCTGCTCACGCTGTATCATCGTCATCATAAAGTGCCATGCCGGCTGGCGTAGGCGCTCATGACTCTCAACAGATCTCGGTCTTTGGTTTTCTGAATCAACTCCGCTGTTGATATTCCTCTATGCCACCGTCGCAATCCATCCAGCATTATTTCTCTTGGTCTGTCTCTGCCTCTCTTCCCCTCGATCTTTCCAGTTGTCACGATGTTCTCCAATGCCTCTCTTCTCATCACATGACCAAATAAAGCTCTTTACCTCTTTCTTATAATTGTATATTATGTTCTAGTCTCATTAGCCTCTTTCAGGCAGTCGTTGTTATTTACTCTGGCAATGCAAGGAATTCAAAACTTTCGTCTCAGGAACCACATCTCTGTCTCTTTCTATCTCTTCCTAATTTGTTCAATCACATTCCAAGATTGACAGTCACACAGCAAAACAGGTTCTATATAGCACTTCAGCACCCTCTTTCTTACATTCAATGACACTGACTTATTGCGTCAGGTAGTCTTCATTTTCTGAAATGCAGCTTTTGCTTGCCCTGTTATGCTCTTAATCTCTGTTGTGCACCTTCCATCTGATGTTATAAATGTTTATAGACAACTGAAATAAGAGAGTACAATATACATCTGTACTCTTGCTTTATAGACAACTCGAATCAGAGATTACATAAAAGATATGTACTGACTTGGCGTTGGAGCTCAAGCCAACGAACACAACGAACACAACGAACACAACGAACACAACGAACACAAGCAAGCAAGCAAGGAATAGATAGCCTTGCAGAGGGCTCTAGACGCTGACAGTTCAAGTAATCGTCGAGTGTGCCGATGTCCGCATGAAGACGTCGAAATAATTCTTCTTTTTCAAATTAATGTAGCCCCTTAGTGAATTTAAACTCAGAAGTCACAAACAATAGGTTGCACACTTGATTGCCCGGCATATTTCACTGCATCAACACGGATGCAAACTGCAAGGATATACATGATTAATATATCATATGAAATGAAAGAATCATATTTTGACTCATTTACGTTGCACACACAGTCTCTTTTCTTTTCGAACGTGGAGCAGTTTTTATCCCCACGGTAATCGCAGTGTCACTTTGAAGTCTTTCAACCTGCATAATCTAGGCTTAAGACACCTTAAGGCTGAGACCTCGGCGTATTTGAGTAATTATGTATTATTCGTTGTGTACAGTATCAAAAACGTCTTGATGCTCGCAATGTAGCAGTAGTTAAGAGATGGCTGAGGTTGGACTATTATATTATAACAGGGTTTTCTGAAGACTGACTAGCACTCACAGTGGAGCTGATAAATACAGTTTGATTTGGTGTACGGAGCCAATAATACTTTCACAGATGGGATAGGTATAGAGGTGGTTTTATATCTGATCATTGGTTCAGCAGTAAAGTATGTATTCAGCAGCATGTCACAAAAAGCACAAATCGTTAGAATCAATGGGGGAAGAGCCAGGACCTTTGTTACATAGATCTTTAGAATCAACGGAGGCAGAGCCAGAACCTTTATTATAAATATTAAACGATATTGGGAATATGGTGCTAAACGTCTTACCGGCCAAGCACTGACAAAAAGCATGTCGGTAATTGTGGTTAACTAAGGCAAATTACAACGAAGCTGTACGATATCTCAACACCCCAGGCTACGCCAGGAATAATTAAGATAAGATCAAAGAAAAGTGGTCACCCGGGGACTTGGACCCTGTTCTAGTTGTTTCCCACACTTGCCGCCGGGCCATCAAGATGGCCGCTAATAGAACCGACCTAGGTTATTTCAACTTATCTCAAGTTACTTCCCTTGCTATCAGCGGCCGACACTAGAATCGGCTCTGCTGTTTTGATGCAGTCCTTGAAACTGCGCTTTCGGCGACTTTCATGCAGGGACATCAAAAGTCAGTGTAGTATCATGACATTCTATTGGTGGACTCGCCCGCTGTCTTATCTTTGAGCAGAAGTCAAGCGTGATACGACAAGATCAAGCGGGAACCATCTTTCCATGTGCAGGTCGTCTGTGATAATAGTCGTATATTTTAAGTGATGATTTGATAATTAGAAGTATTCAGTCCACACAAGCAAAGTTCCCATGCGTCGTAAAACCACATGCCTATAAATATCACGTCCATCTTTGTATCTTGATTATAACTAATATTTTTTTATAACTAATATTACAATTACCTTCTTCTTCTTCTTTTACTTCTTCGTCTTCTTCATCGTCTTTGTCTTCTTCTTCGTCGTCGTCTTCTTCTTCGCAGTCTTCTTCATCTTTTCCTTCCTTTTCTTCATCATCTACTTCTAGCTTTCGGCCTTTCATATTTACACCGATAGAAGAGTCCTCGTGATGTAGTCAATCATGTTCTGGAGCTCCTCTGCTGTTCCAGTTTTTATTTCCTTGTTTGCGGTTACTCGCTTTGAACCCAAGTGTAGTCCACACAAGTTCTACTACTACTAGTGCGCTGGACTGATGTTTGAGTGTGGATCAGCTTCCTCTATTACCAGCGTCCCTCGAAGCAACTCCGACTTCAGATGAACGTGTAATTTACGCCCAGAAAGACGAGAAGTCAATATGTTAATCCAACTGACGCTACAGGGGTTGAACCCGCTAATTCTCGCTACCACAGGAAGTTTAAGAGCGAACGCTCCTATCCATTCAGCCAGTTGTGAATGCAGTGCTGTCTCACTAGGTCAGTAGCCTTAGCTGTTTGTATGTAAATCAACAGGTCAGCATTCCCGCCGCCTTGGCTGGTTGTATGTAAATCACCAGGTCAGTATTCCCGCCGCCTTGGCTGGTTGTATGTAAATCACCAGGTCAGTATTCCCGCCGCCTTGGCTGGTTGTATGTAAATCACCAGGTCAGTATTCCCGCCTTGGCTGGTTGTATGTACATCACCAGGTCAGTATTCCCGCTCTGGCTGGTTGTATGTAAATCACCAGGTTAGTATTCCCGCTCTGGCTGGTTGTATGTAAATCACCAGGTCAGTATTCCCGCCTTGGCTGGTTGTATGTAAATCACCAGGTCAGTATTCCCGCCTTGGCTGGTTGTTTGTAAATCACCAGGTCAGTATTCCCGCTCTGGCTGGTTGTATGTAAATCACCAGGTCAGTATTCCCGCCTTGGCTGGTTGTATGTAAATCACTAGGTCAGTATTCCCGCCTTGGCTGGTTGTATGTAAATCACCAGGTCAGTATTCCCGCCGCCTTGGCTGGTTGTATGTAAATCACCAGGTCAGTATTCCCGCTCTGGCTGGTTGTATGTAAATCACCAGGTCAGTATTCCCGCCTTGGCTGGTTGTATGTAAATCACCAGGTCAGTATTCCCACCTTGGCTGGTTGTATGTAAATCACCAGGTCAGTATTACCGCCTTGGCTGGTTGCATGTAAATCACCAGGTCAGTATTCCTGCCTTGACTGGTTGTATGTAAATTACCAGGTGGGTATTCCCGCCTTGGCTGGTTATATGTAAATCACCAGGTCGGTATTCCCGGCTTGGCTGGTTGTATGTAAATCACCAGGTCAGTATTCCCGCCTTGACTGGTTGTATGTAAATCACCAGGTCAGTATTCCCGCCTTGGCTGGTTGTATGTAAATCCCCAGGTCAGTATTCCCGCCTTGGCTGGTTGTATGTAAATCCCCAGGTCGGTATTCTCGCCTTGGCTGGTTATATGTAAATCACCAGGTCAGTATTCCCGCTCTGGCTGGTTGTATGTAAATCACCAGGTCAGTATTCCCGCCTTGGCTGGTTGTATGTAAATCACCAGGTCAGTATTCCCGCCTTGGCTGGTTGTATGTAAATCCCCAGGTCAGTATTCCCGCCTTGGCTGGTTGTATGTAAATCCCCAGGTCGGTATTCTCGCCTTGGCTGGTTGTATGTAAATCACCAGGTCAGTATTCCCGCTCTGGCTGGTTGTATGTAAATCACCAGGTCAGTATTCCCGCCTTGGCTGGTTGTATGTCAATCCTGTGATCACCCCGCCCGCAGCAGGATTGTCGCGGGTTACGCAAACAAAGCCTGTACATATCTGGTTCAGTCTATGCCCAATGCGAAGCCTTAAAACGATGACCTGTCCATGCCTGTCATGAGAATGATGAGTCGTCGTTGTTCTGACTCTGTCCTTTTCTGGTAATCCGGGTAACTCTCTCTCTCTCTCTCTCTTTCTCTATCTCTTTTTTTCTCACAGTATTAAGTTCGTTCTCTTCCTGTTCACTCCCTCCACCTTTCTTGACAAGTCCATCTATCTTCTCATTGCCAGGTACACCACAATGGGGTCCTTTGCATTGCGATCACCCAAAACCCAAGTTTATTATCAGGGCAATTTCACGTTCAGTAGTTTGCCATTGTTTTATGAACAAGAAGTCAACGATGAAATCCAACTGACCGATGCAGTGGTCGATCCCGCTACCCCGTCGTCAGCAACATTGAATTATATAGTTCGTGTTTTAGCAGCTACCTGGCTAAGTTCATTTCTCATATATAGTTGGTGTTTTAGCAGCTACCATAAATCGGGGTCAAGTCCATTACCCCATATAAACAACAATCACCTTCAGATTGATAAGACTGTGAGAGTAAAACCGTGGGCAGCTGCTTTGGTGGCTGTCTAGTCACATGACTATCATTCTGAGCCGGTGATGGACCCTACTATAACTTCTCCCTGAGGTTGAAAGGGGTAGGGGTCATGGTTTAAGAGAAGAAGAACAGCTACCTGGCTAAGTTCACTTCTCAAATATAGTTTGTATTTTAGCAGCTACCTGGCTAAGTTCACTTCTCAAATAAGGGAGTTTGCTATAAGATGTATCTGACGGATGTCATTTAAAGACGATGGTGCGTGATATTGTCAGTTGCGTCCACACATTTCTGCTTGTCATTCTCCGCAGGGAGAGAACATACTTTTTGTGTTTCCTTTTATATTGATGACCGGAGGTCTGACACCACCCGTCGAATGCCGACTGGTCTACAGAAATATGGCGCCAGAACCATATACCCGGGAAGGTTAACCCGGTCAGCAAATGCCCGCAGAAGTCAGATGTGTCGGCTTAACGGCGCAAGAACGCAGCTCTGCTGTAAACAGGCACAACGCAATCACGTCCGAAAAAATAAAAAACTCTGGATGAACGCAGAAGAAGATGAAGAAGAAGAAGAACCATATAGACGACACGCCTGAGGTAACAGGCCCCAGCTTTCTGACTTTAGTTACAGAAGCCCCTAGCACGTCGCAGTACCTACTGTGTAACTATCCTTACACGACTTTGTTCTTCACAAGCGCCCATCTCTCTCTCTCTCTCTCAGATGTTTGATCGCAGGGAATGATCGGTTTATATTTTTTTTAAAAACACACACACACGCACAATGTCAAAGAAATCATGCGCAATTCTTCTTCTTCTTCCTCCATTTACCTCTGTGAAGTGTTGGGGTAGATCTTAATATATTTCATGCACTCTGTCTAATGGTCTTGGTAAGTTCGTATTCATTTCTCTCAGGTTGTTTTTGATACCATCACTACATCTTTTACGCGGTCTTCCCTTTGTTCTGCATCCATTATATTTTTTGAATGTCGCTCTTTGTGGCAGATGGTACCAGGGCATTCTTCTGATGTGACCAAACCATCTAATCTGTTATTCTTTAATGAAGTGCTTGACTTCTTTCATATATAGTCGTCTTCTAATTTTCGCATTCCTAATGTTATCTCTCACTGTTACTCAAGCAGCCCTTCCATGGTATCTCATCCATGCTATGATTTTGCGCTCATTAGTTGCAGTAAGCGTCCTTATTTGGGAAAGTTAGCATAATGACGGACACAAATAGTTCTTATGCGATTTACTTTGGTAGTTAAGGATATTTTTCTATGAGACTGGAGTGGAGCTACGTGCTCCCAGAGCTGATTTACCTTATGCACAACACATATGATTTCTCTATCCTTCTGCATTAGACAAGATCAAAACCACGTAAACAAAGAAATAGGAATTAAAGGCATTGCTCGTAGGTTAAGTGGAAATGACAACAGGAAAAAAACTTGGAGGAAGAAGCCAAGAGGTCATACAACGACTGAGGACAAAGTGGGACTGCAGACTTCCAGGACAGGAGAGACTAGTATCACAGTCGGATCTGGAACCCGGCCCACGTCGACGTGCGGGCAACGTGAGAAAGCAGCAGAGAATGGTTGACACGAGAAGCCAGTTCTAACCCTGGGCAACCTCTACCACAGACAAACTGAATGGAGATTTCATCGTTCTCAGACATTGGAGTTCCTATCTGAAATCATCATCATCATAGTCGAGACAGCGCAAGAAGATCTTCGAGATCTGTATTAATAGACACACCCCCTATCGTGAGATAACCCCAGACACGTCACAGCATGTGGTAAACATACAAAAAAAAAATACCCACCCACCCCCTATCGTTTCAGCTGCGAGATCTATCTATCTATATATCAAACATGACTGTGGGATATACCCTCCCTGCCCACTCCCCGGTGTGCAAACACTCCGTACCTTGAGATACACTACCCCCTCTTCCCATCTTAAGCCGTCCGTGGCTGTATCCATGCACAGTATACCCTCTCCCTCTGTGGGACATACCCATAACAAGTACCACCCTCTCCCAAATAAACAGCACCAACTTGCTGCTGCTGTCTGCGAATCCTCTAGAACAGCGAGTTTGAACTCTTCATGCCTAATGTGTGGGCGATCAGGCCGTCGCTAGAGCTTCGGAGTTCGTGCACTGTGCCACGCTATCGCAGGCTGCTCTGTGGGCAGAGACCGACCCATACGTGAGAGCCCGCTGCAACAGATGACATTCTCTTGCCTTTACAACTGCTTAGCACTGAAGCTGTTCCTTTCTCAGTTTCCTTGCTTGTTGTGGACACTAACTCCTTGCTTGATGTTGACATTAATTCTATTTCCGTGCTTGATGTTAACATTAACTCTGTTTTCTTGCTTGATGTTGACATTAATTCTATTTCCCTGCTTGATGTTAACATTAACTCTGTTTCCTTGTTTGATATTGACATTAATTCTATTTCCATGCTTGATGTTAACATTAACTCTGTTTCCTTGTTTGATGTTGACATTAATTCTATTTCCATGCTTGATGTTAACATTAACTCTGTTTCCTTGCTTGATGTTGACATTAATTCTATTTTCGTGCTTGATGTTAACATTAACTCTGTTTCCTTGCTTGATGTTGACATTAATTCTATTTCCGTGCTTGATGTTAACATTAACTCTGTTTCCTTGCTTGATGTTGACATTAATTCTATTTCCGTGCTTGATGTTAACATTAACTCTGTTTCCTTGCTTGATGTTGACATTAATTCTATTTCCGTGCTTGATGTTAACATTAACTCTGTTTTCTTGCTTGATGTTGACATTAATTCTATTTCCATGCTTGATGTTAACATTAACTCTGTTTCCTTGTTTGATATTGACATTAATTCTATTTCCATGCTTGATGTTAACATTAACTCTGTTTCCTTGTTTGATGTTGACATTAATTCTATTTCCATGCTTGATGTTAACATTAACTCTGTTTCCTTGTTTGATGTTGACATTAATTCTATTTCCATGCTTGATGTTAACATTAACTCTGTTTCCTTGCTTGATGTTGACATTAATTCTATTTCCGTGCTTGATGTTAACATTAACTCTGTTTTCTTGCTTGATGTTGACATTAATTCTATTTCCCTGCTTGATGTTAACATTAACTCTGTTTCCTTGTTTGATATTGACATTAATTCTATTTCCATGCTTGATGTTAACATTAACTCTGTTTCCTTGTTTGATGTTGACATTAATTCTATTTCCATGCTTGATGTTAACATTAACTCTGTTTCCTTGCTTGATGTTGACATTAATTCTATTTTCGTGCTTGATGTTAACATTAACTCTGTTTCCTTGCTTGATGTTGACATTAATTCTATTTCCGTGCTTGATGTTAACATTAACTCTGTTTCCTTGCTTGATGTTGACATTAATTCTATTTCCGTGCTTGATGTTAACATTAACTCTGTTTCCTTGCTTGATGTTGACATTAATTCTATTTCCGTGCTTGATGTTAACATTAACTCTGTTTTCTTGCTTGATGTTGACATTAATTCTATTTCCGTGCATGATGCTTTCCACTCAGGCACTGAAACCGTTGCTGCAGCGATTGATCTTGAGGACGCATACAACAGAGTACCACTGGATTTTTTGTTTCAGCTTCTTGAACTAAACGTAAGTCCATTCCTCCTTAGTTGGATCGCTGCAGCCCTCTACCAACGGAAAGTAGTTTTTAGATGTGGCAGTTGGACTTCGGAACCAACAACAATATATCCTGGCCTACCACAGGGATCACCATTATCTCCGGCACTGTTCAACGCCTACACAGTGAGAATCACCAGTGAGCAGATCACTGGACCTGGCAGGACATTGTCGTATGCCGATGATGTTTTAGTGTATCGTCAGGGTAAGGATAGAGAGGAGGTTGCTGTGGAACTACAAACCGAACTCAATCGCATTAGTACTTGGTGTGATGAAGCTGGGGCAATGGTCAACCCAACAAAGGCAACAGTGACTTGGTTCTCGTTGAATAATCATATTGTCAACAACCCAACACCAACTGTAATGCTGTTTTCAGAGACGGTGGAAAGAACGCAGGCAATGAATTACCTGGGGATACGGTTTGATCGAAGCCTTGCTTATAATGTGCACATAGACCAGGTGCTAACAAAGGCCAAGCGGGGTTTGGCAGCGATGCGGGTGATGGCGGCAGCAAACTGTGAGCAGCGCCATCTATGTCTTCTGTACGAGGGGCTGGTCATGTCTGTTTTGGAGTATTCAATGGCAATCCTGACTCTCAGCCATAAGCAGATAGAAAGGATGGAAAGGATACAGAATGAAGCTATGCGCATTATTCTTGGATGTACAAGAGATACAGCATGCAGGGCGATGCGCTACCTTCTTGATTTTCCAACCATTGAAGAGAGAATACAAGTTTGCAGGGCACGCGCCTACCTCAGAATTAACGCAAACACACAACATCCACTGCATAGTGAAATTAGGAAGGTGAAGGGCAGCAGGTTAAAAAGAGGACGGTCGTGGATGGGTCAAGCCGAAGACATTCTTCAACAGGTGTGTTCACTTGAGGACTTAGAACCTGGCGAGGAGTGGGTGCAAGTGCCAACAGACTTCTGCACATCCTTTTCAGTTTGCATCCAACTAGATAGAAAATGCAGACAAGAAAATCCGGCTGCTGTTGAGGCTGAAGTACAAGCGTTGATTTTCGAGAATTCGCTAGACGGTGACGCGGTCATCTACACAGATGGGTCGGTCGTCCGACATGTGAGAAGCTCATGGGCCTTTACAGCTCGGGCCGGAGGGAGAATTGTGAAGGAGGACTCTGGTGCTTTCACTGAAACCACAAGTAGCCTGATCATGGAAGTCATGGCAGTAAGTAAAGCAATAACATGGCTAGAGACACAGACATTCACTAGGGCTTGTTTCCTTAGCGACTCAATGAACATGATCAAGAGGATAGAGGAGGGGTCGATCCGAAGAGAATGGCTGCTGCCACCTCTGAAGCGGTCTCGGCTGGCAAAGATTAGTTTCATCTTCGTGCCAGGTCATGCGGGAGTACAAGGAAATGAGCGGGCTGACAAGCTCGCAGGTGAGGCTACTGTGGAGGGCGGACGCGCCATGGACCAGGCTGACATTCTGAATGCTCTACGAGAAGTGAGACTTTTGCGAGAACCAAGTGATGACTGTGAATCTACAACAATGGCCAGACTGCAGGAGCAGCAAATTAAAAGAGGGGTGGCCAAACAAGAACACTACGCAGGAAGCCAAAGAAGATTGATAAACCAACACAGAACTGTCGTCGTTAGCCGCTACACGCTGCGGGATTTGCTGAGGAGGGGATCCGAGCACTTATGGACTGAATGGTTCGATGTGCAACGAGGATGATCTGTCGACTAACTAACTAACTAACAATTAACTCTGTTTCCTTGCTTGATGTTAACATTAACTCTGTTTCCTTGCTTGATGTTGACAGAAACTCTGTTTTGCCAGCATATCCAAGTTAAGGGGTTTACATTATTTCGATTACACAAGGATTACATAGTTTCTTGCCAATGTATTCTGGAACATTCCCTGTGCTGATTTCAATATTTAAGATAAAAGATAATTGCACATCCTTTACAGGATGTTGCAGTCAACCCCAGCATTTTTTGGCTGTTTGTGATTTCTAGGCAAGACAATGTTCAATAGTTTGCCATTGCTTTCTGAACGACCAGAACACACATGATTGTATGAAAACCAATGCGAGGGAATCTGCTTCCAAATTAATCTGCAGCTGTGTTTCAAACACAGTATGAAATTTTCTGTATAGCCATATTTCTGTAGCACACAGATAAACAGAAGAGAATGCAACATAGATTACATAATGATGATTACAAGAGTCAGCATGGCCAAATAGATAAGAAAGCGTGTTCTTAAACATTGGGAGTGCTGATACCGAGGTCAGTGGTTCAACCCCTACACCGGACAGCTGGACTAAAATGTTTACCTGTCGTCCTTGATTTGGGGACACAAATTACAAGTACCCATGAAGTCAGAGTGGATTCGCCTGAAGGCGAGGGACACTGTTAATAGGGAAAGCTAATCCACAGGAAAATTAAGTCCATCACTACAGTAAATAGTGTGAATGAACTACACTTGAGTTCAAAGCGAGCGAGTGAACAAAAAAATAATGACAAGAACAGACACAATGGCAAAGTGACAACAAGAAACAAGGTTACATTTTTCGTGTTCAGGCGTATAGCCAAATTTTAATATTTTTTTGGTATTCTTTAGTTTTTCTTTATTTGCAAAACAATGAGAGGTTGTTGTGCAGTGATTACTGATCAAACAACACAGTTAACAGCCAGAATACAAGCCTCAATGACTTCCCCTGTCAACTCCGAGTGTCTCTAACATGGGCAAAGATTTGTCAGCCTGGCCAAGCGCCAGTTTTGTACATGAAGATTACAAGTGTGGTCAGAGATGAGCTGAACATCTGCTGGCCAGCCATGGTCAATGTCTCCCCTGTGTGAGAGGGAGATCAATGTCTCCCTGTGTGAGAGGGAGCTCAATGTCTCACTGTGTGAGAGGGAGCTCAATGTCTCACTGTGTGAGAGGGAGATCAATGTCTCACTGTGTGAGAGGAAGCTCAATGTCTCAGTGTGAGAGGGAGCTCAATGTCTCCCCTGTGTGAGAGGGAGTTCAATGTCTCCCCTGTGTGAGAGGGAGTTCAATGCCTCCCTGTGTGAGAGGGAAATGACAGCATGTAGCAGCGGCAGCTGGGTGTGATGGGGACACTCCCCGTCACACAAGCAGGGCCTGTCCTTGCTGGACAATTACAGCTCGTTAACAAATGTCAATGTCTACAGAATGGCAACGTGTACACAAATAACAAATAAGTTCTACAGATTTTTGTTTTCAAATAAAACACAGGAAACAATGTGCTAGTTATAACACAGAGATACATGAGATGTGTAACCATGGTCACTGATGAGAGCAGACCATGGTAATTGTTGTAGGTGGACCATGATAATTGTTGTGAATAGACTGTGAAACCATGGTAACTGTTGTGGGTAGACTGTAGGTGTGGTAAAGTTCAGTGGCATTCTGTAACCATGGTGATGTTGGGGGAATACTGTGTAACCATGGTGATGTTTATGGGTAGTCTAAGACAGAGACAGACACATGCTGTCTGAGTACACCCACACAAACACACTATGTACATCCACACAAATAATGAGCAGTGAATGAAAAAATAAATTTAGTACACACATAACACACATCCAGCAACCTCCACACACATCCAGCAACCTCCACACACATCCACCAATCCACACACACATCAACCGATGCACCAACGAACAACACAGGATAAACATTCGAGGACCGGGAAAATGTGGCTTTACATAAATCTGAAAGAAACCGGTTTCTTTCTGTCACGGCTATCTCTGAAATATCAGAGCTGTCCTGCAATACACACAGCATCAAACACGATATCTACAATTCATTAGCAGACTTTCCTCTTCTACCCTTTACCATGTAACATTCAGACAGGATATTAGACTTTTATCATGTCATTCAGACAGGATCCTAGACTTTCTGTATGACTACAACATATGGTCACAGGTGTAATGGCACTCTGACACTCAAACACACATACAACTTTCATCATCAACCCAACTTTTATTTTGAGGTTTGAGTCACAGGTCAAGCAATAAGAGGGACATGATCCCTCAAACAGAGAATACATACCACACAAATCACAAGGGAACTAATGTGAGATACACATACAGGGGAACTAATGTGAGATACACATTATACAAGGGAACTAATCTGAGATAGTGATTATACACACATTACACAATGGATCTAAGCATTTCAGCAGCTGAAAGAGGGATCAGAAAGCCTGCCTCACATACTGTGAGAAATATGTTCAATCCTTGGTAACACTCAGAGAAAAACAAAAGTCCCCAGGCTGTACACAAGATGATGACTGCAGGGTTAAGTTGCACGTATTCCTGTCTGGGGAAAAAAAAAAAAACTGGCACACACAGGCAGTCCTACGGATCCTGTGTCGTTGACAGTTATAGCAGTTTCTATGTCAATTAAAACATTATACTTTCTATGTCAAACAAGACAAATACTGAATGATGACTACAAAAACAATATTCTACGGACTTGACATAAAACAATTTATGTTATGCTAAGTGATTATATTATACTGTAATCAGTTTCGTGAGAAAACAACATGATTTGGCCGTACCAAAGGCCCTTTATGATGCTAGTTATTGCTTGATATTGAAGGAGACAATGAAAACAAAACAAACAAATCTATTCACAGGGACACGATTCAATACAATTCATTCTGAGGAATGTCAAAGAGTGGAATAGTCAACCGTCAATTTCAATGAAAGTCAGCAGTTGCTGACAGTACAATCAACATGTTATGTTATACAGTGGAGTTCTGCATATGTTCACAATCACATACAATGTGTCACACTCTGCCAGACAATGTGTCACATTCTGCCAGACAATATGTCACATTCTGCAGACAATATGTCACATTCTGACAGACAACCTGTCAATATAAACTAGTGTTGCTATCATGCCATGTTGTCACATCTGCTAGAACTCGTCACGGAGCTCCAACTTTCTGTATGTTTTTGTATGCCATCCTTAAACCACCGACTCACAGAAATCTTATTCTCACTCATGGTACAAACATTTGTCTGATTTAACTGTCTATTACAACCAACTATGCAATGTCTGTCTGCTAGAAACACAGCCACTATTAACACAATGTCTGTCTGCTAGAAACAAAGCCACTATTAACACAATGTCTGTCTGCTAAACACACAGCCACTATTAACACAATGTTTGTCTGCTAGAAACACAGCCACTATTAACACAATGTCTGTCTGCTAAACACACAGCCACTATTAACACAATGTCTGTCTGCTAAACACACAGCCACTATTAACACAATGTCTGTCTGCTAGAAACAAAGCCACTATTAACACAATGTCTGTCTGCTAAACACACAGCCACTATTAACACAATGTTTGTCTGCTAGAAACACAGCCACTATTAACACAATGTCTGTCTGCTAAACACACAGCCACTATTAACACAATGTCTGTCTGCTAAACACACAGCCACTATTAACACAATGTCTGTCTGCTAAACACACAGCCACTATTAACACAATGTCTGTCTGCTAGAAACAAAGCCACTATTAACACAATGTCTGTCTGCTAAACACACAGCCACTATTAACACAATGTTTGTCTGCTAGAAACACAGCCACTATTAACACAATGTCTGTCTGCTAAACACACAGCCACTATTAACACAATGTCTGTCTGCTAAACACACAGCCACTATTAACACAATGTTTGTCTGCTAGAAACACAGCCACTATTAACACAATGTCTGTCTGCTAGAAACAAAGCCACTATTAACACAATGTCTGTCTGCTAGAAACACAGCCACTATTAACACAATGTTTGTCTGCTAGACATACAGCCACTATTAACACAATGTCTGTCTGCTAAACACACAGTCACTATTAACACAATGTCTGTCTGCTAGAAACAAAGCCACTATTAACACAATGTCTGTCTGCTAGAAACAAAGCCACTATTAACACAATGTCTGTCTGCTAGAAACAAAGCCACTATTAACACAATGTCTGTCTGCTAAACACACAGCCACTATTAACACAATGTCTGTCTGCTAAACACACAGCCACTATTAACACAATGTCTGTCTGCTAAACACACAGCCACTATTAACACAATGTTTGTCTGCTAGAAACACAGCCACTATTAACACAATGTCTGTCTGCTAGAAACAAAGCCACTATTAACACAATGTCTGTCTGCTAAACAGACAGCCACTATTAACACAATGTCTGTCTGCTAAACACAGCCACTATTAACACAATGTCTGTCTGCTAAACACACAGCCACTATTAACACAATGTCTGTCTGCTAAACACACAGCCACTATTAACACAATGTCTGTCTGCTAAACAGACAGCCACTATTAACACAATGTCTGTCTGCTAAACACAGCCACTATTAACACAATGTCTGTCTGCTAAACACACAGCCACTATTAACACAATGTCTGTCTGCTAAACACACAGCCACTATTAACACAATGTCTGTCTGCTAAACACACAGCCACTATTAACACAATGTCTGTCTGCTAAACACACAGCCACTATTAACACAATGTCTGTCTGCTAAACACACAGCCACTATTAACACAATGTCTGTCTGCTAAACACAGCCACTATTAACACAATGTCTGTCTGCTAAACACACAGCCACTATTAACACAATGTCTGTCTGCTAAACACACAGCCACTATTAACACAATGTTTGTCTGCTAGAAACACAGCCACTATTAACACAATGTCTGTCTGCTAAACACACAGCCACTATTAACACAATGTTTGTCTGCTAAACACACAGCCACTATTAACACAATGTCTGTCTGCTAAACACACAGCCACTATTAACACAATGTCTGTCTGCTAAACACACAGCCACTATTAACACAATGTCTGTCTGCTAGAAACAAAGCCACTATTAACACAATGTCTGTCTGCTAAACAGACAGCCACTATTAACACAATGTCTGTCTGCTAAACACAGCCACTATTAACACAATGTCTGTCTGCTAAACACACAGCCACTATTAACACAATGTCTGTCTGCTAAACACACAGCCACTATTAACACAATGTCTGTCTGCTAAACACACAGCCACTATTAACACAATGTCTGTCTGCTAAACACACAGCCACTATTAACACAATGTCTGTCTGCTAAACACACAGCCACTATTAAGGCGATGTGCGGCAGTAAAAACATCGATTTTTTGTCAACTTGGCTATTTTTGGAATAGTTCATTTTTAGACACCTTATCATGTCTTCTATCAGATTCTGTACTTGTTTTTGTTTAAAAACTGTTATTTTTATGTAATATTCATAATTTACTGAACCAACCCTCTGTGTCAAATTGTATAATTATTGAAAATTGTTGCGAAATTGTCGGTTTTCAAATCCTAGCAACGATATCTCAGGAAAACACGACACGCGCGTGTAAGGTATCCCTGGAAAGGTCGTGAACTTCCGTAACTGTTCGTAAAACTACGAGTTCGTCTAATCGGAAGCTCTTCTGTGTACATCGGGTTTATTCGTGTCTATCATTTTCCGGAAACTTCCATATATGGAACATCGTAAGCAATCCGCGTTCGCCGATGGCTGAAATTGATCACGTGGGTTTCCAAAATGGCGGCTTTGTGTTGTTTACACCTGGCGACGTGCTGAAAGTTCATTGTTGACGACAGACTGACACGCATTGAAATATGCCTCGTTCTAAGAAATTTAACATCCAGTCATCCACTCAACGTAAGTAATCTCTCAGACTACACCTCGCAAATGCTCGTAAGCAGCGAAAAGCCTATCAGAACGTCGTAAATGATACAGACAATTCTGAAACTACTGAAAGCGACCCAGCTAAATTGCACATGCCACTTCCAAATCTAAGTGTTTTGACAGTGAATCTGAATGAATCAGTGCTATCGTGTTCTTCTCAAAGTTGTGGAAGTGGTTCTTTTATTACCCGAAGCCAATTTAAAAGAGATACGTATAAATACACAACATCTACTAGCAGCAAGTATGATTCTGGTGACGACAATGGATATCAAAAACGGGATCACAGAGCAATAGTTGATTGTTCAGAAATTGAGGCAATAATCAAATTGTTATGTTGTTCAGTTTGTAAAAATGATAGTCTTATTTTGAAAACTGACAGCAAGAAAGCCAAGGGATTAGCTGTGTATGCAGAGGTTTACTGCTCTTGTTGTGAAGAAGTGATGTGTGGAAGATACCTATCTGAAAAAAAGAAATGATGGGGATAGATCTTTTGCTATCAACAGCCAGTCAGTATATTCAGCATTAGTTTGTGGGATGGGTGCAACAACATTTAATAATTTTTGTGAAAATATAAACCTGCAAGGTATTCATCACAAAACATTTCACAGCAAAGCGAATAAACTATATTCAAAGATAGAAGATCTGGAGGACACTTTTTTCTCAAACCGTAAAGTATGTTCGACAGGCTCATGCACAACAGTCAGGCATAACTCTACATGACAATGATGTGCTAGATATTAGTGTCAGCTTTGATGGCACTTGACTGACTAGAGGCCACACATCCCACATTGGAGTTGGCTGTGCAATGGATGTTCTTACAGGAGTTTGCATAGATGCCCATGTTATGTCCACATATTGCCAGGTGTGTGAAACCACTGGTAAGACTTTCCAGGGACAAACCAGATGAATTTGCAGCATGGAAGGCAGAACATCTTTTAAACTGTGACAACAATTTCACAGGATCTGCTGGAATGATAGAGGTGAAGGTGCTGTGGCGACGGTCTGTGGCCCGTCATAAACTTCGCTACACGTCAATACTTTCTGATGGTGACACCAAAACATTTGCGGAACTTACCAAGATCAAACCATATGGGGATGACATTCAGATAGACAAAGAGGAGTGTATCAACCATGTCAGTAAACGCCTTGGAACAGCACTGCGCAAATTAAACTAAACTACTTAGTAGATGTGTGTCAGGACAAACTCAGAATTCAAATGAGTGTTTACACAGCTTGATATGGGCTCGATGCACTAAAGACAACTTTGCCTCTCGCAAGCGTGTTTAGTTTGCAGTTGTAACTGCAGCAAGAGAGTTCAACTTTGGAGCTGCTGCTGCCCAAGACACTGCCCAGTTTTATGGACCTTCTACAGGCCTGCATATGCAGAGACTAGGAACATTTAGGATGCAGAAGCAAGTAAGAAATAGTCTGAAGTACAAGAAGGACAAACAAACTAAAAGACGCGACACTGTACGAGCGGCCAAATTAAAGAGACAAGGTGAGCTGCATGCTCTGGAGGGAGGTCCTGCATATTCAGCAGGACAATTTTAACACTCAAGGTCCAGTTTTACACTTTTTTTCTCTGTAAAAGAGTTCATTAGTAATAAAAAACAAAAAAATAATTAGTTTTTCCCCGTTTTCTCATTTCACCAGTTTTTTATACATAAGTACAATTGTTTTAAAAAACTATTCGTTAGATTTCACTCAAACTTTGCAGAGATATTCTTTATTATATCACTTACATTGTGAGTAGATTAATTTTGAAAATTACATTTTAATTTTTGTGCTATACTAAAAAAAAAAAAAAAATATGTCATGAAAAATGTCATTAAAATTTTCAAATTATGAAAAAAAAAACTGCAAGGAGATATCATTAAAATTTTCTACTAAACTTGTAAAGGGTCTATTTATTTACACATAATACAAAGAATTTAGCCTGTACATTAAAAAATAAATGTTTTAGAGGTACATTAAGAAATTCAATATGGCCGCTGTTTATCTTGGTTTCCATAGCAACCGTTAAGTGCAAAGTCAATTTGACAATATTTTATCGATCAGCAGTCTTCAGTATCAAACCCTATATCATAAAAGAACATAGAAATTAAGTATTATGGAATTAAATTTTTTAAGGTTAGCATCGCCTTAACACAATGTCTGTCTGCTAAACACACAGCCACTATTAACACAATGTCTGTCTGCTAAACACACAGCCACTATTAACACAATGTCTGTCTGCTAAACACACAGCCACTATTAACACAATGTCTGTCTGCTAAACACACAGCCACTATTAACACAATGTCTGTCTGCTAGAAACAAAGCCACTATTAACACAATGTCTGTCTGCTAGAAACAAAGCCACTATTAACACAATGTCTGTCTGCTAAACACACAGCCACTATTAACACAATGTCTGTCTGCTAGAAACAAAGCCACTATTAACACAATGTTTGTCTGCTAAACACACAGCCACTATTAACACAATGTCTGTCTGCTAGAAACAAAGCCACTATTAACACAATGTCTGTCTGCTAGAAACAAAGCCACTATTAACACAATGTCTGTCTGCTAGAAACAAAGCCACTATTAACACAATGTTTGTCTGCTAAACACACAGCCACTATTAACACAATGTCTGTCTGCTAGAAACAAAGCCACTATTAACACAATGTCTGTCTGCTAAACAGACAGCCACTATTAACACAATGTCTGTCTGCTAGAAACACAGCCACTATTAACACAATGTCTGTCTGCTAAACACACAGCCACTATTAACACAATGTTTGTCTGCTAGACATACAGCCACTATTAACACAATGTTTGTCTGCTAGACATACAGCCACTATTAACACAATGTTTGTCTGCTAAACACACAGCCACTATTAACACAATGTCTGTCTGCTAAACACACAGCCACTATTAACACAATGTCTGTCTGCTAGAAACAAAGCCACTATTAACACAATGTCTGTCTGCTAGACATACAGCCACTATTAACACAATGTTTGTCTGCTAGACATACAGCCACTATTAACACAATGTTTGTCTGCTAAACACACAGCCACTATTAACACAATGTCTGTCTGCTAGAAACAAAGCCACTATTAACACAATGTCTGTCTGCTAGACACACAGCCACTATTAACACAATGTTTGTCTGCTAGACATACAGCCACTATTAACACAATGTCTGTCTGCTAGACACACAGCCACTATTAACACAATGTTTGTCTGCTAGACACACAGCCACTATTAACACAATGTTTGTCTGCTAGACACACAGCCACTATTAACACAATGTTTGTCTGCTAAACACACAGCCACTATTAACACAATGTCTGTCTGCTAAACATACAGCCACTATTAACACAATGTCTGTCTGCTAGAAACAAAGCCACTATTAACACAATGTTTGTCTGCTAGACATACAGCCACTATTAACACAATGTTTGTCTGCTAGAAACACAGCCACTATTAACACAATGTTTGTCTGCTAGAAACACAGCCACTATTAACACAATGTTTGTCTGCTAGACATACAGCCACTATTAACACAATGTTTGTCTGCTAGACATACAGCCACTATTAACACAATGTTTGTCTGCTAAACACACAGCCACTATTAACACAATGTTTGTCTGCTAGACATACAGCCACTATTAACACAATGTTTGTCTGCTAGACATACAGCCACTATTAACACAATGTTTGTCTAACTGAACTATCTAACCAAATGCCTGCCTGACAGTCGGGAGGCAGCTCCATACATGTCACACATTTCTGCGAGATCAGACCTGACAATGACAGCAATCACTTAAAATGGAGTTGGTGACTGGGAACTTTTCTGTCACTGACAATATAAGACAAATGCAATGTATGTCCAACGCTTTAAATAAATAAAATATGTGACTGACATACACATAATCTTGCAAACGAAGACATTTAGAGAAACATATGTATGGATAATCTGCTTCACCGAGTTAAAAATGCCAGCTCATAATCATTGATAATCATGTTTGCAGTTGTCATTGAACACAAACTAGCTTCAGTCACTGACACTTCACACAGTCGGACACAGAATGAAAACTAAGCCATAGCTCATCCTAAATGTGGAAACAACAAAGAAAATAACACGTGTTGTAAGCGGAGAAGTACAGCGGCAGTTATACATACACCTCTGGTTGAACATTGCAAATCAATGAAATCTGGCACACACAGCCCACTGTGCAACTCTGCATGTTGTGTCACTCTGTGTATGCACTCAAACACTACTTTTCTACAAGATCATTTTTGGGGAGTCAACTTCCAGTCTTGGCTGGTAATATTCATGTGAAGTGCACAGCTTCAGATCCACTTCTACGTGAAGATGCCACCACATGTCAACGCATAGATTGCCAGAAGTGATTTGTGGACATACTGGAATATAATGGCTGCCTTATGTTTGCCTGAATCTGTAGAATTTCACCTACTGAAGCCACTGTAATTAGAGTTTGACATATTTGGAGACATTTTTCAGCCACCTCAAGTGGCACATGGTGTGTTGAAGAGTAAATCGGGTAGTTGATAAGTTGATATCACATATGTATATCTCCCAGGCTAATAAACATTCAAACATTAACGTGATGCTCCAACCTTTCTTCATTGCTCCACTTCTACCCTAGGATGTAGAGGACATGAGAAGCCCGTGATCCTGCACATTTGACAACACACAGACTGTTGAGTCAGGCCCAGTGCAGGCTTTCATGGTGCAACTAAACTGCATTCATTCCTAACTGACCAGTTGGAGGGCTGTGACTCTAACCCTTGAGGTCTGTGACTCTAACCCTTGAGGTCTGTGACTCTAACCCTTGAGGTCTGTGACTCTAACCCTTGAGGGCTGTGACTCTAACCCTTGAGGGCTGTGACTCTAACCCTTGAGGGCTGTGACTCTAACCCTTGAGGTCTGTGACTCTAACCCATGAGGGCTGTGACTCTAACCCATGAGACCACAGAAAGCAGCACAGAAACTTGGGCTTGTTGACATCATCACAGGGTTTGGGTGTAGGCCAGAACACACTTGACCTCTGAGACAGCTATAGTTATATTTGAGTGAAGAAATATGTAACCTGGCCGCACTTGAGGTCTGCGAGGGCTGAACCTCCACAGACAACAAATCATCTACAAACTGTACCCAGCAACAGCTGCCACCCACCACATAAACAACTAATCATCTACAAACTGTACCCAGCATCAGCTGCCACCCACCACACAGACAACTAATCATCTACAAACTGTACCCAGCAACAGCTGCCACCCATCACACAAACAACTATCATCTACAAACTGTACCCAGCAACAGCTGCCACCCACCACACAGACAACTAATCATCTACAAACTGTACCCAGCAACAGCTGCCACCCATCACATAAACAACTAATCATCTACAAACTGTACCCAGCAACAGCTGCCACCCACCACACAAATAACTAATCATCTACAAACTGTACCCAGCAACAGCTGCCACCCACCACACAAATAACTAATCATCTACAAACTGTACCCAGCAACAGCTGCCACCCACCACACAAATAACTAATCATCTACAAACTGTACCCAGCAACAGCTGCCACCCACCACACAAATAACTAATCATCTACAAACTGTACCCAGCATCAGCTGCCACCCACCACACAGATGCATCCTATTACAACCAACCGCAATATGCTGCAACTCCTACATACAGATATGTTATGATTATATTCAAGCTATGTTGTGATGATAATATATATATATAATATATATGTGGTGCCACATGAACAAATCTAGCTACAACAAACAACGGTAGATTAGTGTGACCAACCAGGGACTCTGTAATGTACAAGGTAAAAATATATCAAGGGACACATCCAATGAACACATCACTGTTCTAACAAACAAATTGGTGTGTTATTGCTCAACATGTCTGCAGTAGTACACTATTCGTATGCAAAAAATCATGTATAAATCACCCCTCTCCTATCTAGTTTTTTTTATAATTTAAACAAATACGACTGGGTACCAAAGAAAATGCAGAGAACGAACACACTTTAATTTGAAAGGGTTAACAATTGGACACGCAGGCCCATCTAATCTCTCTCTTGTCATACGGTATTTCATATATACATCACCCTTAAAAAAAAAAGTTTAGCTGCCTGTGTAATGACGTGTCTCAGCTTTCTGACTACAGACAAGGGTCCTGCATCTATTCCTCTACCATGTCCAACAAACATGGCCATATACTTCACTATTTCTGATATCTACACACATGTCTACTGTATACGGTCAACAAGCTGCTTCACGGGTAGCCAAACCCCACTGCAGTAGACAGGCAAGTGACTGCTCTATCATATTATCCATATGGTCAAACACTAGGTACAATCATTGATGTATCTGGTAATTACCTGTAGATAAACCATTTCCCAAAAAGGACAAAAGACAAGATATTGGCAGTCTGCAAAGAAAACAAGACATCGGCAGTATGCACAGGATATGACACTGGCAGTCTCCACAAGAAGACGAGCAGTCATGACAAGCAAGGGAGACCAAAAACCAAGGATCAAGCCTTCCCCCCTCCCATGGGCTCACAAGAATGTGTTGGTACAGCAACAATGGTGCCACAGAGTCTAATACAGCTCTTTATACCCAGCAGTAGAAATGAGCAAGGATGAAGCCAGCAGTAGAAGACGGTCATCCTGGATGTTAGGACCTGGTAAACATCTGGAAACCTGGGATGTGGATAAGCTGCTGCAGTTTTCTAGACATAACATGATGTACATGACAGCAGCACAACCAGCACACAATTCAGTGTTGACAATAGGATACAATCTGTGGCTAAATGTAAGCAAGTTGACATGAGTTACAAATCTCACCAACTAAACCCCAACTTGACCTCTCAGTGGTTCATATTCCTGCAGCCAGTTGCATGCAGTACTAAATATTTACCCAGTCAGGCAGCTGGCTAAAAACTTGCTAGGATAAATGTTTAGTCACAAGTACATTACATAACACTCAACAATATTTTAGGGGGTGAATTAAATATATATATAAAACAAGTATTTATAATGTCTACCAGAGAGACTAAAAGTCATGTTTTCTAACAGATGTACATTACTAGATAATATACAGAATATACAATAATATAGACAACAATAACAAGTATGAAATGAATGTTCCAATCACTAACATTTAACAAGGGTATAACAGATAACATTTTCACCTGTTTATTTTAAATGTCATTCTTATTGTGGGATACTGTCTGATCTGTTGTCTCACTGTTGTGTTATACTGCCTGATCTGTGCTGTCTCACTGTTGCGTTGGCCAGCTTGTGACCACTGTCCACACCCGGAGGTGTCCCGCCTAAATGGTGGCAGCCCCATAGTGTTGTACACAACCAATCGACACTCAACAGCTAGTGTTGTCAGTAACACAGGCCCCACACTCAACAGCTAGTGTTGTCAGTAACGCAGGCCCCACTGACTTCCCAGAACATTTCCTGGTCTCCTGTTCATGCTGTGCTGACCTGAGAGCCCAGATAAATTACACAAAAACAAAATCCCAACCTCGAGGGAGATTTAAACATATGACCACAAGGCTGATGGCAAGATTACCAGCCACTGTACTACCACGGCTTCCTGTGTAGCAAATTGTACGGTTTGTTTATTCTAAGAGGTTCACATCGGTTGCCTGTCTACTCTAAAAGGTCCATATCTGTTCACTGTACAAAGTTCATATCTGTAAACTCTAAGAGGTTCATATCTGATTTGGTTGTGCTTGCAGAGGACTTTCCACTGCACACACAGATACACTTACAAGTACCCCTGTGACCTTGCACAGATCACACAAACTGCTCCAGTAGTTGCTGGAACACCCAAAAACCTGGCAAGCTACTGAGGAAGCGACCTGGTCACCAAACACCATACAAGCCATATCTTAGAACAATTCAAGTACCAAGTATCCTCCCCATATATGGGTTTTGTGTCCAGACTCTACTGATGTCCCGCATGGCTATACTGGGAACATCGTAAAATTACACTCAGGACAACATGAAACCAGTTTAGGAACAATTCCTGGAAACATGATCAACTCCCAGAAGAATTACTTTAAAATATTAAAGCATTGGACTTCTGTGCTTCCCAATTTGTAACCCTTTTAAAATAAAAGTTGAATTGAATTGAATTGCGTCCTCTAAGAACTAAAGTCTATACCTGATATAAAAACACTGGACTTCCATGCGTCCTCTAAGAGGTAAAGACTATACATGAAATAAAAACATGGCTGACCAGACAATCAGTGGGGTATTATGTATTGACATCATCTTAGAAGTAAGCTTCTTTCATAATAACAATAACAAAACAGATGTGACATCAGGCTAAAATGAATTACATGACATAAACTAGCTTTTATTTAATTATCTCTTGCAAACTCTCATGACCTCGCAGTGTGGCAGCTAAGTACTTTTCTGAAATAAATAGAGAACTTGTCCTACTGTTGGTGTAATGAGGGAGGCAGATTTCCAACATCCAACAATTGATGGTCGCAGGCTTGGGTAACCAACAAATGATGTACTCAATGAAGCAGGTTTTTGATATTCAACACTTGATATACTGATTGTAGCCTGTTTCACAATCTGATTGTAGTTTGTTTCACAATCTGAAACAAGAAATGATCACTCAGTTACTACAATGTTGATTTATGTAGCTAAGTAACTAGGGTGAAACCGTCCATTATCACAAGTGCTGGACTTTGCTTCTACAGTGACCGGTTTGAAACCACAGTCACGATACAAGCATCTGTCTTTGCAAGGTCAGTCTAACTCATTTGAGATCTTCATTTAACAATAAGGTTCATATACAACAACAACAAAGATTTCAATGGCTTACAGATGAGTTGACATCTCAAAGTGTTGACAGCTTAGTGTGATGTGTCAATATGTTGACAGCTTAGTGTGACATATCAAAGTTGACAGCTTAGTGTGATGTGTCAATGTGCTGTCAGCTTAGTGTGATGTGTCAATGTGCTGTCAGCTTAGTGTGACATGTCAAAGTGTTGACATGTCAAAGTGCTGACAGCTTAGTGTGATGTGTCAAAGTGCTGACAGCTTAGTGTGATGTGTCAAAGTGCTGACAGCTTAGTGTGATGTGTCAATGTGCTGTCAGCTTAGTGTGACATGTCAAAGTGTTGACATGTCAAAGTGCTGACAGCTTAGTGTGATGTGTCAAAGTGCTGACAGCTTAGTGTGATGTGTCAATATGTTAACAGCTTAGTGTGACATGTCAAAGTGTTGACAGCTTAGTGTGATGTGTCAATGTGCTGTCAGCTTAGTGTGATGTGTCAATGTGCTGACAGCTTAGTGTGACATGTCATAACAATGCCACATTCATGCTTATATGAAATCTCACTGTATTGACAGCTTATGTGACATGTCATTGTGTTGACAGCTTAGCGCGACATGCCAATGTGCTGACAGCTTCGTGTGACATGCAGACAGTTGGACGTGAGCATCAGTGTTTCGTATCAATAAAAGACCTTCTTCACATGGTGATGTTACTGGTTCCATATGTTGTACAAACCATTCAGCATTTGTTGGGTGTTGGTTTTTTTTTGTGGTGCCCGCTCGCTTTGAACATAAGCGTAGTCCATACACACTATTTATTGTAGCGATGGACTGAAATTTGCGTGTGGATTCGCTTCCCATATTAACAGTGTCCCTCGCCATCAGGCGAACCCACCCTGACTTCAGAGGTACTTGTAATTTACGTCCCCAAGTCAAGGATGACAGGTCAACATTTTAGTCCAGCTGTCCGGAGTAGGGGTTGAACCGCATACCTCGGTATCAGCACACAGGATTTTTAAGAACAAGTTCTTCTTCTTCTTATTTCGTTCGCCTGAAATATGTTTATAACTGCAATGTTATCTCTTGTATGAATCTAACAGTCTATTTTTGTTCACTTAGTGGTCCATAGAGTTTATCTTCCACTGTTGTCTCTCTAGGCCTGGATATGTTGTAGTTTGGGCAATCCTGGAGTATGTGCTCTGCTGTCTGCGACGTTCTTACCCATTCGACTATGCTGGTCTGATCAATATGACACCAGCCACCTTTATAACCCATAAAATGTCCCGGTACCAATGTCTAGGCCAGATAATCTACACAATAAATGCAACCAGGCGTACATGAGTCTGACCTCGTAACCTACAAGCTACGGTGTCCCTGACAACTTGGTGTCACATGTCAATGTGTCGACAGCTTGGCATGACATGTCAACAAGTTGATGGCCTGACATGTGTCAATGTGTCGACAGCTTGGCATGACATGTCAAGTTCACAGCTGGGCATGACAGGTCAATGTGTCAAGAAAGCTTAAGTAATTTTCAGTAGTCATCAGATCTTAAAGAATAAACACACTTCAAATGTGGGTGTATACATGTGTCTGTGTGTTCATGCCAGCTTATCACAGTAAAATACCAATAAATATGTGCTTGCTCCATGGTGATGGGGTTACGGATGCAGTTTGTAATCCGGCATACCGCGTTCGAAACACAGCTGCAGGCGATTTGGAAGCAGATTGCCTTGCTTTGGTTTTTTACAAAATTGTATGGGTGCCGGTTGTTAAGAAAGCAATGGCAAACTACTGAACGTAAATTTGCCAATAGATCACAACAGTAAACAATGCTGGTGTTGACTGTGGCGTCAAAGGATATGCAACTAACTTTTAATCAATATTTATTTGACATGTACTTCACGCCACACATAAGAAAAGAAAATCTTACCCCATGACACAGCTGGTTCAGAAATAGATGATTTTTTCTGCTTCTTTCTGATCACTCTCAGATTTTGACACCGGTCCTCCTGGGGCGCCTCCTGGCTGTGGAGCCGGTGTCTTCTTGGACGAGGGCAGCGAGCCAGGAATACTTCCAGATGGTGGCTTGGGATCAGCCAGCTTCATGACTCCTGCCAGACCGGAAGGCACATTGTTTCTGGCTTGCTGCGCCAGGGCCGAACGAGAAGCTGCAGACATGGACTGGACTCGAGATACCCCAGCTCCACGACCGGACAGCTGTTGGGACGGGGCGCCAGCTACAGGAACTGTTTGAACCTGAAAGCTTCAGCGGTAAGCACTGAACATTGACACCACCGATTCTCTGTTCATTCCGAGCACTCAGCAGATGCACTGGAAGGCCTGGTTGCTTGGCCGATGCACCTGTGTTTGAACCCTGGCCCTGAGTGTTACCACCAACAGACAACCGCGGCTGGCGAGGAAATCCTTTCGAAGCATCTCCAGCATAGGAAGGAATATTGTTCATGTTCTCAATATCACTGAATGACAACAGTGTTGTAGAAATCTGCAGAGGCTGATCTTCGATGAGACATAGGTCGCTGCAGCGGCTGGGACACTGGTATTCAACGCATCAAGGTCAGCCCCTTCATTGCTAGAGTCACTCACAGAGCTGGACACCTGGTAACCTTGCTGTCTCATCATGTCTATCTGTCGCTGCAAGACTTCCCTCTCCCTTTTCAGATCATCCTTTTTCTGACGCAGCTCCAACTGAAAACAACAAAAGAAACAACTATTTACAATTAAAAATAAAGAGGAATCATTAACTTTAAAACAAATGTACAAAACATCAGAAAATGCTAACCCGGCCAACAAATAGCTGAACAAGGCGGATAGGTCAGCAAACAAATGGCTGAAAAGTCAAATGTGTCAGTCAACAAATGCCTGAACACGTCAAATGTGTCAGGCAAAAGGTGCAAATATCACAGCTCTGCTGTACACAGGCACAATACAATTACACCCCAAACAACAAACTATCAGACAAAGAAGAATTATGAACCTATCAGTGATTATCATCATGATAAAAAATCAACCTCACTTGGAAAAGCCCACAAGTGCTCAGACTAAGAAGTTGAAGGATATCAATAGAGATGATCAAATCAAATCAAATCAAATCAAATCAACTTTATTAGGGTCACAAATTGGGCGCGCAGGCCCATCTTACATCCTTTTTGTGAGCTGGTTAGTGTGAAGACATTTCTACGAGTTCCACACTCTAACCCAGGAAATTCATCAAGAGATGTGTCTCCATGCAACAAGCTACCTCACAACCTATCATAAGACAGCAGACACCACTACAGTGTTCGAAATGTCTGCATTTTGTTATGTGAAATACTTGCAAGGCAGTACTAAGCTATGGATGAACAATTAAAGACAAGAGGTTCAATTTCTCTGTACCAGGTTGGTCTTTCTGCAGAGCACCTGCACAGCACAAACTGTAGCTCAAGTGGTGATCTCTTGGGGGGGGGGGGGAGGAAGTCTCTCAGATACAAATGGCATGCATTAACTGCACCATAAAATAAAATCCACAACCTTTGTAATGCAAGGTAGGTAACTTGACCATTTGGCCACGGAGACCCACAACGAAGGGTACAATCAGGAGGGTGGGTGTTTCAGTTTCTTCATGAGGTCAACATTTGTAATATCATTCATGGCAACAAACTCATCATTCATGTCAACACATCTATCTCTTAATTCAGGCCAGCAAACTAAATTATCACTCAACTCTGCAATGTGAAGTAAATTAACTTATAAATTTACATCATCAATTCTTCCCACAGAGAGACAGATAGACAATCGCTCATAGTTAGCCTTCCTCCAATAATGAAAATCATGAATCAGTCTCAGTCTCGTCACAACCACGACACATTCATACTCTTCCCTGGAATTGATTGATTGAATCAGATTCTCAAGTCTCTTCACAACCATGACACATTCATACTCTGACCTGGAAGTGATTGACTGAATTATGAAGCTTACCTTTTCTTTTTCAATGTCTCTCCGCTCACTCTCCAACTTCATCTTCTCCATCTCTAACCAAGTGCGATCCTGTAGTTTGGTTTTCTCCAACTCCTGTCTCTCTCGGCTGATGTTCTCCTGCAAGTTCCGCAGCTCCTCCAGTTGATCGTGGCGGTAAACTGAGCGTCTGCCCTGCATATCGGCGGACAACTTGGCGATTTCTTCCTTGGCTTCCGCTAGTTCAGCCCTCAGACTTTCCACCTTTGTACATTGCTTTGAAGTTAGATTCTGTGAACGAAAAGAAGATCATGGTCAGCCAAAGCACATTGAAATGAAAACAAAGAATGTTTAACTCTTTATTCATGTGCTGTCTGGGAAGTGTTTGTTACATATCTACATTTGTCACATTTAAGGATTCACCTTGCCAGGTATGTCGCTAATCCTGGCTCAGCAAAATAAGGCAGTGTGTGTTTTCCCTAAAAACAAGATCGTAAAGGACTCAATTATCTCAGGTTATAAGAGGAAAGATTAAAAAAGCAGTAGGGATTTTTACAACTCTGGGTAGGAGTTTGCTTATTCTTTACAGGGTGTCAAATTCAACCCCAGCATTTTCTGCCTATTTATGATTTCTTGGCAAGTTTATGTTCAATAGTTTGACATGGCTTTTTCAATGACCGGTACTCATACAATTGTATGAAAACCAACACAAGGCAGTCTGCTGCCAAATCACCTGCAGCGATGTTTCGAACAAACTGTATTTCGTAACCCCTTCGCCACAGAGCCAATCTGGATAGAAAAGGAAATAAAGTATTGATGGTGTCTTATATTTGACTCCAGGAGCCTCAATATAGCATTCGATGCCTCACGTGTGACTACTACATTAGTTGTGTTCACATACAGTTGACCCTGGATCAATCATTTCAGGCTCAATATGGCGGCTGTGTGAATATAAGGTGCATCTCGCTTGTTCCTGTCTAGCCATACTATTCCTGTTTGTTTTAATTCTGAGACACGTTAACGACTTTCCTTTTAGTCATCAGTGTGAGACACATTAGCCATATTCTCCATCCAGCTATCAGTGTGAGACACATTAGCCATATTCTCCATCCAGCTATCAGTGTGAGATACTTTAGCCATATTCTCCATTCAGGTATCAGTGTGAGATACTTTAGCCATATTCTCCATCCAGCTATCAGACAAAGACACTTTTAACAATATTTTCCAGTTAGCTTTCAGTCTGCAACACTGTAGCAACATTTTACTGTTTGTTTCCCATCATGCCAAATTTGCACGAATGTTATCAGCCTAGTGACCTGATTTCATACCAGTCAAATGAGCCACAAGTCACACACTCAAAGATGAGGTATTGACACATTAAATGAACTCAGCCACAAGCAGACATTCATAGAGCACATACATACCATTAGCTTATTCAGGTACTGCACTAGATGACATATAGATGTCATCTGCTCCTGGTTGGTGTGAAGGTGACTGAGTGAAGACACTGAAGCAGCAGACAACTCTCCTAGAGAGCCCCGATCACTGGACTTGTCGGAGTTGGCTGTCTCCTCCCACAAGTGGGCGTTGCTGCCGTGCTGCAGTGGGGAGGGGTGTGGCTGTGTGTGTCCTCCAGCTGTCTTGGGCTCCAGCGTGCTCATCTCCTGCAAAGTGACAATACATATAACTAAAAGTCTATACACAACCTCACTGCGATAGATGCCAGCATTGTTCAGAGCTCAAATAAGATGAACGGTAATACATCAGACTTGTTAAAAACTTGTCCTCAAGTGGCTTCACCAACTAACAAGACAGTTGTGATGTCTCCACTCCTCCCTCACCCTAGCATACTCACACACAGTTATCAAACTGGAGATGTATGCAGCACATTCATCAACAACATCTCCGTGACAGAGCATAGCACTACTGCTGACTTGTATTTATGTCAGGGATTTGGTTTTCTAACAGCACGAGCCACTGTAACCTTGATCCATCAAATCCAGACAAGTGCAACACCATACCCAGAAAACAGCGACAGATAAGACACACTCACACAGAGGAGATACCAACAGGCTCTCATAGATAAGACACCAATACCCCGGGAAGGTTAACCCGGTCAACAAATGCCCGCAGAAGTTGGATGTGTCGGTCTGACGGCGCAAGAACGCAGCTCTGCTGTAAATAGGCACAACGCAGTCACATTCCGGAAGAAAAAAAATCTTGGATGAGCGCAGAAGAAGAAGAAGAAGACACCAATGGCTCACATAGATAAGACACCAACAGGCTCACACAGATAACTAACTCACTAGCAGGCTAACATAGATAACTCACCAACAGGCTCATGCAGACAACTCACCAGCAGGCTCACACAGATAAGACACCAGCAGGCTCACACAGATAAGACACCAGCAGCCTCACACAGATAAGACACCAGCAGGCTCACACAGATAAGACACCAGCAGCCTTACACAGATAAGACACCAGCAGGCTCACACAGATAAGACAACAGCAGGCTCACACAGATAAGACACCAACAGGCTCACACAGATAACTAACTCACCAGCAGGCTCACACAGATAAGACACCAGCAGGCTCACACAGACACCAGCAGGCTCACACAGATAAGACACCAACAGGCTCATGCAGACAACTCACCAGCAGGCTCACACAGATAAGACACCAGCAGGCTCACACAGATAAGACAGCAGCAGCCTCACACAGATAAGACAGCAGCAGCCTCACACAGATAAGACACCAGCAGGCTCACTCAGATAAGACAGCAGCAGCCTCACACAGATAAGACACCAGCAGGCTCACACAGATAAGACACCAGCAGGCTCACACAGATAAGACACCAGCAGGCTCACACAGATAAGACACCAGCAGCCTCACACAGATAAGACACCAGCAGGCTCACACAGATAAGACACCAGCAGGCTCACACAGATAAGACACCACCAGCCTCACACAGATAAGACACCATCAGGCTCACACAGATAAGATATGTGTGAGGCCTACCTTAGAAGCTGCTGGGGTGGCTTCTGGTGCATCAGAGAAACTGCTGTCCCCCTCATGCTGGTCCAGGCTGAGCATGCTCGGGGACCGGCCCTCATCTTCCTCCGGATCCACATTGATAAACCTCTGCTTCATGGCATTAACTGGAAAATTTCCAAAAACCCACACATGAGAAAATGGTTAACCATACACAATCTTGGTAGCAACAAGTCAGAAGGAACTACACAAAACAATAGGAACAGTGGTTGCCATAGTCACTTGGAGAGAACAGCGATGAAAGGCATAGTGTCTGCTAGAAGAGACAGAGGTTGGTCAGCATGAGGGCGGACACGGGACACTGAGGGTACATAAGGCAGAAGCAATAGCAAACAGAAAGAGAAGCTTTTCAATACTCTGTGATGAGAGTGTTGGCCAGAAGAGAGGTTTTTCCACACGCCACGATGAAAGCGATGTTCTGAAATTGACCTGTAATGGTTGTGGAAAGTGAAAAAAAGGGCCTTTAAAAATATAATAGAAGGCAGAAGTCATAGTCATCTCAAATAAATGGATGACACTTAACTAGATGTACAATTACAATAAACAGTGTTAATCCCGGGCTAGTACAGTCATTCACATATACATGCATGGGTGTCACATCAGATGGAAGATATATCACAGAGATTAAGAACAGAGTTAGACAAGTAAAAACTGCATTGTATAAACTGAAGAAAACCTCACGCAATTAATCATTGTTATTGGAGGTTAGATAAAGAACTATCACACGTATAGAACCAGTTTGAAACACAAAGCTGTGAATCCTGGAAGATTAGTAAACTAGCAACAACAAAGCCCACAGACACCTCTGGTTTTACAGAAGAATGCTTGCAATTCCTTGGACAGCCAAAATAAGTTATCTGTATATTTTGACAGTGTCTATTACACAAAGAAAACGTATCACAAATATCAGAAAGAGGTAGTCACCATTGTTTGGCCGGATTTTGAGAAGATTAAAAACTAGAACATAACTGTGACAATTAGAAAGATAAATGGAAAGAAAGATAAAGGAAGGCAACGAGAAACAGTTCTTGACAACCTTGTGTTAAGACACAGAAGTGTGCCAACACAAGTCAATTATAGCTGTTTTTTTTTTCCTTCTCAATGATGAATGATTAAACAGGAGATGACCGGTGGTCAGGATGCAGACATCTCAAATCTGGAGGTAATAAGTCTTAGGTTTGAGTTAGGAGGAGAACGGACCACTTATGCGTTACACCTGTGTGCCGTGATGTTGATCCATCACCTAAACTAAACTCTGGCAATATGGTGCTAACCCCAGATGTTTAGACCAGCTAGCATTAAAGGGGTGATGTGGATACAGATGACATCAGCTGGCACCCACCAGTTGCCCATATTTCCAATAAATGTGATAGGTTGATTTTTATGTAGGATTCCTGGAGCTGAGGAGAGCAGGGAATCTTCTGTAATGTGGCTATGTTTGAATTGTTCATTTATCTGAGGCATATTGAGGTCTCTAAATATCTCCCTCTTGCTGGTCAGTCTACTCAGGGGTCTCCATGTTGGTCAGTTGGCAGAATGTTAGTATCATCTACTTAATGGTCAGTATCAACTGGAGCATGTTAGGGTCTATAAATAATTCTGAAAGATAAACCAGTGTAGACTAATAAATGACTGGCTAAAAACCAATAAAAACACATCTATTTAGAAAGCAATATGAATTATCATATGTGTATTATCAGTAAAACTACTGCAAAATAAGGGTATTATCAGTTTATCTACTGTAAACCTATGTGTATCATCAATCTACTGTAAACCTATGTGTATCATCAATCTATCTACTGTAAACCTATGTGTATCATCGGTCTACTGTAAACCTATAGCTATCATCAGTTTATCTACCTTAAACCTATGTGTATCATCGGTCTACTGTAAACCTATAGTTATCATCAGTTTATCTACCTTAAACCTATGTGTAAACCTATGTGTATCATCGGTCTACTGTAAACCTATAGCTATCATCAGTTTATCTACCTTAAACCTGTGTATCACCAGTCTACTGTAAGCCTATGTGTATCATCGGTCTACTGTAAACCTATGTGTATCATCGGTCTACTGTAAGCCTATGTGTATCATCAGTCTACTGTAAACCTGTGTGTATCATCGGTCTAATGTAAACCTATAGCTATCATCAGTTTATCTACCTTAAACCTGTGTATCATCAGTCTACTGTAAGCCTATGTGTATCATCAGTTTATCTACTGTAAGCCTATGTGTATCATCAATTTATCTACTGTAAACCTATGTGTATCATCAGTCTACTGTAAACCTATAGCTATCATCAGTTTATCTACCTTAAACCTATGTGTATCATCGGTCTATTGTAAACCTATAGCTATCATCAGTTTATCTACCTTAAACCTGTGTATCATCAGTCTACTGTAAGCCTATGTGTATCATCAGTCTACTGTAAACCTATATGTATCATCAGTCTACTGTAAACCTATGTGTATCATCATCAGTTTATCTACCTCAAACCTATGTGTATCATCAGTCTACTGTAAACCTATGTGTATCATCATCAGTTTATCTACCTCAAACCTATGTGTATCATCAGTCTACTGTAAACCTATGTGTATCATCAATTTACCTAGTGTAAACCTATGTGTATCATCAGTCTACTGTAAACCTATGTGTATCATCAGTCTACTGTAAACCTATGTCTAGTCATCCCCTTTGTTTGATGTTAACACAAGAATCTCCATCATTGCATAGAGGTGTAACATGCTGCAAGATCTCAAAAATATTCTGTTATTCTTTATTGTTTTAAGTCAGATTTAAAATAAATAATATTATGTAAAAAAACTGTTGACCACATGTATCAAACTTATCACACACACATATATATATTATATATATACATACAATGTGATGTATGTCTGTCTGTAAGTATGTATGTATGTATGTTATTTATGCGTTCGCGAACGGTCCGATTGAGATGAAATTTTCTACACGTCTTCTTCTCATTCCGGTGCTGCCAACTGTCATAGTTTGTTAGTGTACAAACAGTTATTTACTTAATATTATTTAATATTTTAATTTACATTATAATTTATATATAGCGAGGGGACATAACTTTTAATAGCATTGCTATATATGTAAAATTGTTGCATATTTCTTAAATAGGTGGACCTTTTCGCTACAGTTATCTACAGGCATATGCGTTATAATCCTCCTCCTTCCCCTTTTTCTTCTGCTGCTGCCGCTGCTCCATTTACCCAAGTTAATTGTTGGGGGAAGATGTAAAGATCTTTCAAGTGCTCTTTCTAATGCTTTTTGTAAGTTGGTCTTCATTTATCTAAGGTTGTTCTCGATACCACCACATCATTTTTTTACATGAAAATTATACAAAAACATTTTTAAAAAAATAATCCTAGCATTAAGTGAAATTTTCTAACTGCAACCAATAAATTATTAGACAGACAGGCAGACAGGGAGGGAGGGATAGACGGAGGGACGGACGGATGGGTAGGCAGGCAGGCAGACAGATAGATAGAGAGGGAGGGATAGACGGAGGGAGAGACAGACGGACGGACGTGTAGGCAGGCAGGCAGACAGACAGACAGGTAGGTAGGTAGATAGATCCCGCTAGGGACTGGGCGAAGCCGGGCTGGGTCAGCTAGTATATATATATATATATATATATATATAAATAAAATACTATATAACATTAAAATATTTTAAAACCGTTTACTCTGTAACTAATTGGCTATATATGATTAGAATATTTTTAACCATTTAATCTGTAACTAACTCGCTAATACAAGATTAGGAGGGCAGAGTGTCAGACGGGCCGCATGCCCAATTCTTAATCCCTTGAAAATAAAGTTTGTTCGTTCGTAAGTATATTTTTTAACCGTTTATCCTGTAACTATCTGGCTATACATGATTATAATATATTTTTAAACCACTTCAATCTGCAGATTTTAGCCTTTGACTCCAGCATGCAGAGTGAAACATCAAGTACAGGGAAAGATGTTCACACAACTAAACAACATCTACGTAATATCGCAGTGCATACTTTTCGGTGAGTCATGGCTGCTGTCAAAGCCTGCAAATGTTTCTGCTCGCTTGGGAATAGGGGTGGCGATGAAAGTATTGCTGTGATGTTCGCCAACGCTGCTGACGCTGCGACTCAGCTGAGTGCCGGAACCTTGCAGGATTGTTGTCAGGCGAGATGCTGTGAGGATTTCAACATCACACATCAATCAACCATCCATTGATGAAATCACCAGGACACTATTTCAACATCACACATCACTCAACCATCCATTGTTGAAAATACCAGGACATATTTCAACATCACACATCACTCAACCATCCATTGTTGAAAATACCAGCACATATTTCAACATCACTGATGAATCAATCAACCATTGTTGAAAACACCAGCACATATTTCAACATCACACAACAATCAACCATCCATTGTTGAAAACACCAGGACATATTTCAACATCACACATCACTCAACCATTCATTGTTGAAAATACCAGCACATATTTCAACATTACAGATCAATCATATCATTGCTGAAAACACCAACACATATTTCAACATCACTGATGAATCAATCAACCATTGTTGAAAACATCAGCACATACTTCAACGATACACATCAATCAATCACTGTTGAAAACACCAGCGCATATTTCAATGCCACAGAACAATCAATCATTGCTGAAAACACCAGCACATACATCACCGACAATGAAATTTCAAAGATGTAACAGAATATTAACAAATACAGTTTTTGTGTAATGAATATGCAAACGAATACTATAAAAAACACATGATGCCTTTCAAATAACAGTTATATATTGTCAAATAATGTATAAACATTGCAATTTAATCAAGGAAAAAATAATGATAATTTCACATATTCATTATTGTTAAAGAATTAAAATAAGAGACATTCTACTGAAAAGAAGATATATATATATGTGTGTATGTCAATAAATATGTCAACACCCAAGTAAGCGAAGGTCATGGAAGCAACCAATAAAACAGCAGGCCACGGGGTGGTACTCACAGAGTGGACACAAGTGTATATTATTGGGTAACGTCAGGAATCCGTTTGCTAAGTAATGGGCACACGTGGTATAGTGGATGTGAAACTTCTGGTAGTCTATGCCTCGTCAGGTAAGTGAATCTCAGGACTAGTATATTTTCAATATGCCTCACAATCAGAAATCTAACTTTGTGATTGTCTAAAACAGTGTTTCCCAACATGGGGCCCACGCCCCACAGGGGGGCAATTCGATTGTTAAAGGGGGCAATTCGAAAATGGAAGAAATCGGCTGGATATAATAAAACGGGGAGACTTGAGACTAAAGTTAACTAAATTGGAACCTGACTTAAAATCTCTTTGCAGCAAGCATCAAGCGCAAGGATCTCACTAAATTTAAGTAATTACTAATAATTAAAATAATATAGAAATATCTTTCATTACTTACATTACTATGTTTGCTCAATAATTTCCTAGTGATTTCTTCCTAAAACTTATCGGCCCTTTGCCTAGGATCAGGTGCATTTGCTGCTCTCCCCCCTGTAGTGCGCCTGGTCTGGTCGGGGGCCAGGATGATCAAATAAAAACCCATCACATATTTTCACCTTAGATGTGGGCCTGGTGGACCACTGTGGGAAATAGCTCACAGTGAGACTAAGGGTCCACACAAAAAAAAAGGGGAGGTGGAGGCGGGGGAACCAGCTTGTCTGGGGTAAGGCAGGCATAAGAATTTTAGAAAGGGTTAGGTGGGGCATAGCACAATAAAGGTTGGGAAACACTGGTCTAAAATCTAAATTTGTGACTGTTCAAAGTGTACTTTTAGAGCTGCCCAGAATGTAGTTTTGCGACAGCTCAAATTTATCTCTATGATTACCTAAATCTAACTTTATGACTGTCCAAAATCTAGCTTTGTGACTGTCCAAAATCTAGCTTTGTGACTGTCGAAAATCTAACTTTGTGACTGTCGAAAATCTAGCTTTTGTCTATCTCCACACTTATTCTTACAAAATAAATATGGTTTCCCCTGGACTTTCACACCTATATAAACTTTCACAACCATATAGACTTTCACAACCATATGGAACTTTCACACACACATATAAACTTTTACATTCCCATACAGAGCTTTAAAAAAAATGTTGCATGTCCTTTGCAGGACGTTGCAATCAAGCCCAGGTTGATTTTCAAAGTAACTGTACATTCAGTAGTTTGCCATTACTTTCTGAACGATAGGCCAATATATAAGCCCAACTTACTTCCAGTGTTGGGGTTGAACCCCTTACCTCGCAATCAGTGCGCTGAAGCTTAAGAGCGAGTGCGCGTATTCTTTTGAACACGTCGACATCTTTAGAACCTTCAGTGCTATCAACATTTTATTGTGAGTAGGTTCTCTTATTTAAAAAATAAATAATGCGTCATGGCCACCAACTCCAGCCTGAATAATTTTTAACAGCTTGGAGATTGAATGTGAAGGGATCTTTAAATTTTCTGCAACAACTGAAACAGCTAGTTTTGGGATAAGGGAAGAAGTACATTTAGGTGGGTCCTTAGATATAAAGCTACCAAATGATAGTGTACCTAATTATCTGACATTGCATTTGTCTTTGTTCTATGAGTACCACCCAACAGCTATGAACTTAATGCAGTCCAGGGTATGAAACAAGCGAATCATTAAGCAAAATAACCGTGTCAACTGCTGATATATAAGTAGGAAGTAGGAGGGTAATGAATGTAACACATTACCTTCTTGCATTGCTGCATGCACAATCTCCACAGATTCATTAAAGTTAACAATTTCTTGAGAGTTTGGTCGCTGTAAATGAAATGATATTCATCTATTTAATACACTAACATTTATGTTAAACAGGTTAATTCACAAGCTTTGCAAATGAAACAAAATATTCATCTATTTAATATGTCAACATTTATGTTAAAAAGATTAATTCACAAGCTTCCTTTTTTTTTTTTAGAACAGGTATTAGAATTAATCCCACATTTGTTGTGCTAATTGGAAGGACATTCGTTTATAATGACAACAAATAATACTGCAAGATATTCCCTGGTACTCATTACAGATGAAACATCCAGGCTTCTGTAGACCCACATTTGATAAACCTCAATTTTAATCCCAACATTTTTAGTCCAGGCCCAATGTTTAATCTCCTCAAAGTGGTGTTGAATAAAAAAAATTATATATATATAATTTTATATATATATATATATATATATATATATAGAGAGAGAGAGAGAGAGAGAGAGAGAGAGAGAGAGAGAGAGAGAGAGAGAGAGAGAGAGAGAGAGAGAGAGAGAGAGAGAGAGAGAGAGAGAGAGAGAGAGAGAGAGAGAGAGAGAGAGAGAGAGAGAGAGAGAGAGAGAGAGAGAGAGAGAGAGAGAGAATGAATCTAAGCAAAAGCATATATCAATATACTCTAAGCAAAGGCCAGACACAAGAACAATGAACCAATCAAAGTGGAATACATACAGATCCGGCCTCACTACGAGAGCTGGACAACTCCATTAACTCGGACATCAGTTTACTCTTCTCATCACAACACTCCCGGATTGCCTCATCCTTCTGATGAAGTTGTTCTGTAACACAGCCATAGCACAGAAAATAATTAAATACTAATAACAAGCACGCTGGAAAGGTGTACATAAATATCAACGCCAGTGCAGGCATGCAATATAAAAAATGATAACCTTTTGACCCCAAAATAAATGTTGAACAATCCTTAAAACATTCTGAAATAAAACGACTATTCCATTGATGGTGTCTGCTGGTAAATCTTAGAGTCCAAGGCTGCTTGCCTGTGAAATCAGGTTGTATTTACATCTCCTGGGTGGATGTTTAGCAATATTTGCTGAAGATTAGATCCCATGACTATAGGTTTGTGAGAAGTCTATACCAGTCACTTGACCACCCACTCCTCACTAAATATGTGAAGCTGATCCATCTGTTTACAATGTGAACTCAATAAGTAAAGCTAACTCAACTCTGTTTTACAGTGTGAACTCATTTATGAGAATCTTCTTCTTCTTCTTTTCGTTCATCTGGAGTGTTTTTTCAGATGTGATTGCGGTGTGTGTGTTATGCGCCCTTGGGCCAAAACCCGTAGGCCAACACATCGACTTTAGCGTGCTTTTTTGACCAGGTAGCATTCCTGGGTTATGAGAATCTAACCCATCTCAGTTTACAGTGCAAACTCATTTATGAAAATCTAACCCATCTCTGTTTACAGTGTGAACTATAAAAACCTAACCCATTCCAGTGTAAAGCGTGAACTCATACAGGAACCTAGTGCCACCTCTATTTACAGCTGCACTCAATAAGGGAAATCAACAGAAGCTGAGAAGGATGCAGGCGTGTGGGTCTGAGCCTAACAATGGGTGCTCGGATAGTCAAGTTCATGCGCTGATGCTGTTTCATTTACCTATGCCACCAGCTCTTCCAGACATCCACACGTAAACAAATAGTCCTGTCCTTTAACTCTTGGGTTTTGCTGCAACACAGAAACACAGGAATCTGAAACTACGGCTTTCAGTGTTCCACAGAAAGCATACTTCTATTCTTAATGAGAGATAATCATGGCAGACAGGTTGCACACATACCTACTTGCATGGAAGTCTGAGGGTCCATGACCAGTGAGGAGGCATCTATGCCTTGAGTGGCAAATATAGAAGGTGTGTGCATTTGTGTGTGTATTTATATCAAAATAATAACCAAACTGTAAAGAATGCCTACTAAGCTAGAAGAGGAAAGATTATAAATGAGTGGATGACAACTAGCACTGTTATAGCCAACTTGATTGCCAATATTTGTGGTCATAGTTCAATTCCTAGTATTGACAGAATTGTTGTCGCAAACAGGCTCTGGGTCAGCCCCGCCTTGTAAAATGGGTACCCAATTGTGTAAGAATTTTCTGGAAAAAGTGGTGAAGATGAGGAGTGGTCACCAGACCCCCATGTACCGTGGAACCAGAAGATGAGGAGTGGTCACCAGACCCCCATGTACCGTGGAACCAGAAGATGAGGAGTGGTCACCAGACCCCCATGTACCGTGGAACCAGAAGATGAGGAGTGGTCACCAGACCCCCATGTACCTTGGAACCAGAAGATGAGGAGTGGTCACCAGACCCCCATGTATCGTGGAACCAGAAGATGAGGAGTGGTCACCAGACCCCCATGTACCGTGGAACCAGAAGATGAGGAGTGGTCACCAGACCCCCATGTACCGTGGAACCAGAAGATGAGTGGTCACCAGACCCCCATGTACCGTGGAACCAGAAGATGAGGAGTGGTCACCAGACCCCCATGTACCGTGGAACCAGAAGATGAGGAGTGGTCACCAGACCCCCATGTACCGTGGAACCAGAAGATGAGGAGTGGTCACCAGACCCCCATGTACCGTGGAACCAGAAGATGAGGAGTGGTCACCAGACCCCCATGTACCGTTGAACCAGAAGATGAGGAGTGGTCACCAGACCCCCATGTACCGTGGAACCAGAAGATGAGGAGTGGTCACCAGACCCTCATGTACTGTGGAACCAGAAGATGAGGAGTGGTCACCAGACCCCCATGTACTGTGGAACCAGAAGATGAGGAGTGGTCACCAGACCCCCATGTACCGTGGAACCAGAAGATGAGGAGTGGTCACCAGACCCCCATGTACTGTGGAACCAGAAGATGAGGAGTGGTCACCAGACCCCCATGTACCGTGGAACCAGAAGAAGACATGTACTGACATTCTACAGGATCTGGTTATCAACAACTAGACCATAAACATTCTTACTAGACCATAAACATTCCTATCAGCTCATTAACATTCCTACTAGCTCATAAACGTTCTTACTAGCTCCGTTCGTGATAAGTAACATTTGATACTCTTGGGACAGTATCCACCATGCAATTACTTGACTCCCACCACATAGGCAAGGTGATCGTGGGAACATTACTGGGGGGGGGGGGGGGGGGAGGAAGAGAATTTGTGCGTGTACTAGGCTGTACCACAAAGAGGTGCTCTGATGTGCAGGACAACACAACTTGAATCACTTCTGTCTTGCCTTTGTCAAAGGAATGCAGTCAAGTCAATGCCTTTTACACATCCAATCAAGTCAATGCCTTTTTCACAACAGTCAAGTCAATTAACAAAAACAAATACCAAACAAATTATCACAAGCAACAAATAAGCAAATGTATCACAAGCACCAACCAACTGTATTACAAAGAACAAACTGACAAATGTATCACAAGCAAGAAACAAATGTATTACAAAGAACAAACTGACAAATGTATCACAAGCAAGAAACAAATGTATTACAAAGAATAAACTGACAAATTATCACAAGCAAGACACACAAATATCACAAGCAAGAAACAAATGTATTACAAAGAACAAACTGACAAATGTATCACAAGCAAGAAACAAATGTATTACAAAGAACAAACAAATTATCACACAGCAAACAAAAATATCACAAGCAACAAACAAATGTATTACAAAGAATACACAAATGTATCACAAATGTCTACAGAAACAATAATGGTAGCCAATATATTTTCCACATTTTAAAATGGCAAAAAGCAGCTGCAGGAATCTGTCTTGTCCCGTACAGACAGTGAAAGGAGGCACTGCTATATGCTTGTAAATGAGGCAGTGCTATATGCTTGTGAAATGCTAACTGTTTCACACATACTAAGTTACATCTTTATAAGGTAGGTTGATCTACTCTCAATTACACAACTTCTGTCTTTCCCTACTAGAGTCATGTCAGAACCTACTTTAACCCTAGACAGCAAAACAATTCCTGGGTTTTGAACTACCCACTTGAGCAAACCTCTTCCCTCAACCGAGCCAACCTGCACATCACACATGTGTAAATCATACCATTGTATGCAGTATGATTTGAAATCATTTCTGTCAAGAGCAGACAACTCAACAGCACCGAGACCACCAAGATCAACAATGAAACTATTTACTGCCCCTGTCTTTCACCCGGTACTCACCTATTATAAGTTTCACTTGGTTGGCATGCTCTTCTTTCCTGCGTTTCTCTTCCTCATTTGATAAAGCTACTCCGGGATTCGTGGCTGGCCACAGCTCAGGCTCCTCTTCTGGAGGGCAGGCCCTGACGGCATCCTGCAGGATCCTGATCCACTCCTCCCTCTCCACCTTGCTCTGACACACCAGCTCGTACATCTCAGGAGTTTTG
This sequence comes from Cepaea nemoralis, assembly GCA_014155875.1. Classification (NCBI taxonomy): domain Eukaryota; kingdom Metazoa; phylum Mollusca; class Gastropoda; order Stylommatophora; family Helicidae; genus Cepaea; species Cepaea nemoralis. The sequence goes on along the minus strand of JACEFZ010018305.1, from coordinate 89,398 downwards.
CGGTTCTGGCTGATCATGTAAATGCCCAGGCTGTCCTTGGCGTCCCTCTTTTCCCTCACCAGCAGGTTATGCAGTGGGATGACACATGACTGCAAACACATCACAATATCTCATGGGTAACCCCAAACACAGAAATACAGAACAATAGTTCACATAACAAACTGAAGCAAACAAACACAAATACAAAACAATAGTTCACATAACAAACTGAAAAAAAAACACAAATACAAAACAATAGTTCACATAACAAACAAACAAACAAACACCAATACAAAACAATAGTTCACATAATAAACTGAAACAATCAGAAACAAGTCCTGTAGCAGAAGCCTGCTGTGGCTATGTGATGTCTCAGGACTTCCACATCTGTGTAGACTGAGAACACGGACGAATAAGTGGTCAGTCTTTCCCTGGCAAACCATCAGTTGCACATCCTTTACTGCACGTGGCAGTCAACCCCAGCATTTTTGGGTTGTTCGCTATGTTTTGAGGGGCAAGTTTACATTCAGTAGTTTTCCATTGCTTTCTGAATGACCGACACGTATACCTTTGTATGGGAAACCAATGCAAGATGGCCTGCCTCCAAATCACCCGTAGCTGTATTTAAAACGCGATATGCGGGATTACGAATTGCATTTATAACCCTGTTGGCTACAGAGCCAATGAGAGCTGGCATCAAACACTTGTCTGACCATCCTCATGCCACTGTCAGGGTAATGTCCTAACCATTACACATGGCCACTTTAACTCATTCGAAATATGAAAACACAAGTTTAGGTTGTGAGATCCTGATGAGGTGCCATGAAAACAGACTTGAACCTACTACATCTTATACAGAATGAAGATCGATGTGGCCAGAAACACGAGGCAAGTGGCCAGAAAAGAGGCTCATCGACCACCAGGCAGGCACTGTAAGTTCCTGTTCTCTACAGGATTAACTACGCAGGAGATTAGAGCACCCTTGTAACATACTGTGTATGGTGTTAACTCCATATTTGTATCGACTAACTGGCACTTAAGGGGGAAGGGGGGAATGTTTTCACTATGACACTGGCTCCCTTTACTCCCACACACATGTCCTGGTATCCCACGTGTCCTGGTATCCCACACGTGTCCTGGTATCCAGGTGCCAAAGTCAATTTTAAAAAACTGCCTTAATACAGATTTGAACCCGTGACTACAACATGGGAGGTTAGCCACCTCTACTTCTCCAGAAATGTCTGGGTACCCATTTCAGGCTGAGTTAACCTGTCACTGGAAACAAATCTGTCTCTAAGGGGATTCAAACATATAACCACTGGGTTCTCAGGTAAGTAAACTAGCCAAGGTACCACCTGACTTCCAATAACACACTAAAATATAGCGATGTTCAGGATGTTGATGGGAAACTGCGCTGGAAATGTTATGAGCAGTCAGACAAGGGTTCAATACCTGGGCTCCTTGCCTGCTAAGTGAGGGAAAGATTGGCCACTTACCCCACTGTGCTAAATGTAATGGCATTGTCACAACACATGACAGCGCATTATTTTTCATTGACACTAAAATATTCTAATCTATTTCTTTAGAATTTTCCATGCAATGTCTTTCAGCATGAGGTTAATAGAATATATGTGAACTTCAATCTACAATTACAAAGACTATATATATATATATATATATATATATATATATATATATATATATATATATATATATATATATATATATATATATATATATATATATATATAATATATATATATATATATAGCAAGACAGTACAAGCACAAACCTTCAATTATCAAAGCTATGTGAACACTACAAACTAGGGAGAATTTGGAAGAAATGAGAGATGTCGTTTCTGAGATGAATGTTGCAAATTCCTCAGAATGCCAGAGTAACTAACAATTGCCTGAAAGAGGCTATCAAACTAGAACATTATATACAACAATAAGAAAGAGACATGACATAGCTTTCTTTGGTCATGTGTTGAGAAGAGAGGCATTGGAGAACATCATTGACAACTGGCAAGAACAAGGAAAGAGAGACAGTGTCATGGAGGAATATCATCAGCAGAGTTGATTCAGAACACCAAAGACCGAGATCTGTGAAGAGACTTAACACTTACGCCAGCTGGCAGGGCACTTGATGATGATGATGCAAAAACTAAGAAACTTCTAGGCAAGCACATGCTAATTGTTGAAATAAGAAAAAGAGTATGCTTCTGGTAACTAGTTTTACCTTATTGTCTTGCATAAGGAAGGTGTACTTCTGCTCGTTCTTCTGCAAGAAGACAATGAGGTCTGTGAGGACGACAGCCAACACATCATAGACTCGCCCTCGAGCACTCTTCCAGCCAATCTTGCCGCTGTAGACAAGTTCTCTGTTGTCAGACAGCAAGTCCTGACGCTGTGTGAGGTCAGAGGATATTCATGAGTTGCCAGAAACTTCTCACAGTGACAGCAGTGGGAGCTGACACACACACAATGAACATACATAACTGACACAAACAATGGCACAGATGGCAGACACTGACAAAGAAATGGAAAAAAGCCAACATTATTGTTAACAAAAGAAAGGTATCATCTGCATTTTTTTAATATGACAGTCCTTACATATGGTTAGATTATGACAGTCCCCACGTTACTTAAGAATGTTCATATATAAGTTCACAATTATGACAATCCCTATATACGGCTACAGTTATCTGGTTAAAATTATAGTTCCTAAACACGGCTACAAGTATACATTCCATCATTCATTCAGTAGCATGTCATTCGCAGAACCTCACTCCCATAACAACCTTCCGGAAAACTTCTTGGTCATAAGCAAGATGACCAGCGTCCGATACACCCATCTGGAGATCATCCACCACATCCTGCACCCATCATCTCTTTGGCCTTCCTCTTCCTCTCTTCCCAGGCATATACCCCTCCATTATTGTTCTCTCCAAACTTTCGTGACATTTTAAGTGACCAAAATATATCAATTTTCTTTGTTTTATCGTCTTTAATAGCCAACCTTCTTCAATATTCAGCTCTTGAAGTCTGGATGCATTAGTTCTTTTCTTTACCCAAGATATTCTTAGAACTCGTTTATAACATTTATATTCACAATTATACAGTTCCTATGGTATGGTTACAATCATGACAGTTGTTGTATATGGTTACAATACTTATGATTACAATTACACACTTCCTAAAAATGTTTACAATTACAATAGTCTCATCTCAAGGTTAGAATTATGCCAGTATCTACCATAAGGATCCAACTGGACAGGACTGATATTCTTCACTTAGAACAGCACCCACACAGATCTACTGACCTTGAATTTCTTTTCCTTGAATGTAACAGCTCTGGAGTCCATCTTGTTATGAATGTCCATCAACTTCTCGTAGGCGGCCACCTTCTCATCAATGTTCTGGACGACATCTTTACTCAGCAGCAAAGCATGACTCAAGTTCTCTCTGTCCTTTTTGTCTGTTCATCAGTCAACAAACATTATTAAGAATCTTAACTGCCACAGTGCTACTCTTAACACTGAGATTTTATCTGTTCACTAGATATCTGCTACTTCAGCAATGATGAACATAAAAATAACATTATGAACAACCCCATATGGGGGGGAGAGGAGGAGAGAAAGGAAGAGAAGGGGGGGGGAAGGAAGAGAAGGGGGAAGGAAGAGAAGGGGGAGGGGGGGGTCAGTGTTCTCTCTTTGAACTGGAGCCACGTCCACGCTGGACATATCTTTGCATGTGGATAAGCTTTCCCTATTACCAGTGTCCCTCATCATCAGGCGATCATCCCACTCTGACTTCTAAGGTACTTGTAATTTACGTCTTCAAGTCAAGGAAAAGACGTCAAAATGTTAGTCCAACTGACCAGTGTAGGGGTTGAACCCGCTACATATCATCAGCATACCAGAGCAAGCACGCTTATCCATACAGCCATGCTGACCTGCACGCTATAGTTATTGAAAGGTTTGCTTGTTGTTACTTCCTGTCTGTGTGCTGTTTTGTCATGCACTGTCGACTACAGTTTACAACATGCATTTATGGGATCATTTCAAGTCAGTCATTCTGATTCCCTTAATACTTACTTAGGTGTGGACATTGGACAGATGTGACATGAGTGAGTATCAAGCATAGACACTTGTCTTTTACAAGGCCTTGCATGGGTATTCTGTCTAGGTCATGCTGGAGTGTAAGGCAAGCAGCATGCAGATTCGTTGCCTTCAACAGCATCAGTCATTTGAACATTTATATTTGCGTTGTGGCCGAGGGGTTTGATTCATAATCCCACAGCATACTGCGTTTGAAACACAGCGGCAGGTGATTTGGATGCAGACCGCCTTGCATTTGTTTTCCTACAATGGTATGAGCATTGGTTGTTCAGAAAGCACTGGCAAACTACTGCCGTAAGCTTGCTGGGTAAATCACAAACAGCCAAACAATGCTAGATTAACAGTGATGTCCTGTAAAGAACATGCAACTAACTAATTGGGCAAGGGAGATATTTGGAAGACTTAAATGATGGCAGGTGAAGACACAATAACTGATGAAACAACCTATTTACAGATACTTCAACAACTGAAACCAACAACAAAAGTATTACCTTTGGTGCTCTTGAGGATGGCTTCAATGAGGATGGGATACTTGGACAGTCTGACTGTGACTCCCAGGATGAAGTCAGAGATATCTCTCTTCTCACAGACCGGTAGGTTTGTGCATTTCTGAAAGTCAAATTCATATTTGTGCAACAGTAGTTAACAGACTGAACACAGAGTAACTTTTTGGCTGTTTAACTTTAACAGTACCAGCCATGCTGCAAAATTAACTGACTACTATTATTATATTCCATTGCCAGCGAGTGCTACTGAAAGATAACTGCTTTCACAACATTTGCCACTAACTTTCTAATCTGGTTTTATAATAAAGAGGCACATTTCTACTATGGGTTTTTAACACTACACAAATCCACTGAGATTGTGTCATCAGAACAGGTATGATTACTGATCTCCTTCTGATCAATAGCACAAGCCAAGTATCATTCTCATTGAGAAAGTGAAGAACTAGAGTATCATTCTCATTGGGAAAGTCCAGAACTAGAGCATCAATCTCATCGGGAAAGTCCAGAGTGGCCCATTTGTATTCCCCACATTCAATGGTGTTGTCCTTTAACACAGATCCTGATACATGATACTCTAGTTCTGGACTCTCCCAGTAAGACACACTCTAGGTCTGGAATTTCACAATGAGAATGATACTCTAGTTGTGGAATTTCCCAATGAGAATGATACTCTAGTTGTGGACTCTCAGGACTAAGAGTTCTTCCATGCACAAGGCTGATAAACTGAAATGTTTAGAATTTTATCCTAAACACATCACAAATTGCTTTCAACAATATATTTGTATGTGATTTTCTTAACTGAGTGATTTAGCACATCTTTGGGGTTTGAATGTCTGCAGTGATACTAGCACACACAGCTACTGGGCCCAACTGGGTCATGTTTCCTTCACAGGATTTAGGTATTACATTGTCAACAGATTCCAACTCAACATCCAGGTAGTAGACACAAACAGAATGGATGTTTCAGACTGATTTAAACCTTGACTTTTGAGGCTAAATGACTGGTTGATAGACAATTAAAATCACTACAGTCAACACAGTTGTAACAATAATCACTGTGCCTTTCTAAATATGATGCCCTGCCAAATGGCATAGGTGTTGATGTATCTCCACAGATCTGGGTCTCTGGTGTACTAGATCCATGCTATTGATGCTATTCCTCCATTCCACTATCCCTATTCATCCAGTATCCTTTCTCTTGGTCTCCCCCAGACTCTTCTATAGCTGGTCTTTCCAGACATTTCCAATACCTATCTCCTCATGACATAACCAAAGAACATTGTTTCTTTTCTTTTTATGCTTGTTTTGAACCAGGGAATCTGAAAAAGACCGAGGAAGTCAAAAAGAAAACTATTGCCTGACACAACTATCACTTGACACAAAGAATGGTAGGGAGTCTCCATGGCAATGTGGTTACGACGCCTGCCTCGCGCTCCGAAGCTTGTGGGTTCGATTATGGGTTATGCCATTTGGTTCACGAGTGCAATTTTCTCAGAGACACATGGGGGTTGTCGCCGGAGCTACGGAGTTCATGCTTTATGCGATGCTTTTGGCAAACCATCCTGCAAAAAGAAATTGAGCCATGTGGGATAAAACCTGGTGCAATGAAGTCAACCCTCTTGCCATTGTATAACTAAGAATGGTAGACGTGGATGTTCATCTGTCACTTACTTTGGCAAAGGTCTGAAACTTTCTGTTGTCCTTAATTAATTCTTTATAGAGCTGCATAGCCTCAGTGTGTCTGGAACAGAAGACTCCATACACTGACTTCATCTTGTCAGCTGTGCTGTCCTGGAACTGTCACACAGAATGGACAGGCATTAGACAGTAATAAACTACATACACAACAGAACAATCAAACAACACACACTTCTTTAGAGGTAATATCCTTTTCAACCCTTATGGGTTGTAGCTAAGATCAATCAATCAATCAATAAGGTGCTGTCTCCTAATGAAGGTTGGCTGCAATGGATCTCCAACACTGTCTGTCTCTTGCCTCGATTGTACATTCTGTCAGACTACTATTCGCCCATCTCATGATATTATCTTGCCACTTGTATTGTTGTCTGGGATGTATAGTCCCTTCAGATAATGCATTTTTTATTTATTCATTCATGCCTGTTGAGAAATTATGATACATATATTGTGCTGTCCACTGTCCTCATAGAGATGTGTATTGCCATTGCTATATCATATGGTAGTGGATGTACTAGTGTGATGGTTACACTGTTCTGCCGACAATGGCTTGAGCAGTCAGATAGGGTTTGATGCCTGTCAGGATCTTAGAATTGGCTCGTTTAGCTAACACGTGTGAGACAGTACAAGTATAACGTGATTCGACGTAAGACTCAACGACACAACGTTCTATGGATTTATTGCCATATTAAATACAGAACGATGATTACAACAATATACAATATATAACTCACGACGCTCACAACCACAATACAGCTCACAAGTCTGACGCTCAAGATGACAGTCGTTCGGCTTTCAACCACAGAGATCCACACAAACGCCTTGCTTTCCCCGCACACGTCCGTCCAGTCTCAGGTCCCAGCTCGGTCTGAGGCTAGCACGCAAACTCCCGACCGCCTCTAGTGGCGTCACGTGGCATGCGTGCGTCTGGTATCGTCGGCCTGACCGCTGGTCGCGTGTCAGGTAACAATCTTGTCAGCCGACAACTCTTGTCCGCCGGGTGGCGTAACGATGTTCCGGCATAGCTATCCCATGTTAGGCTCTGACATTCTCCCCGGGTACCTCAATGAAAGATGCCATCTTTCATTCATGATGTATGTACATACTGGGGTAGTGTTAACTTCATGTCAGAGTCTACCCTTTCCCTGTTTTATGCATGAAAATACACATATGGCATAGAAATATATACGAAAAATGTAAGTTGCATTCAATGACAAGTGAAGTTCAACTGTTAACACAAATCAGGTTTCATCCCCCACGATGGCTGGTTACCTTCACTGCATTAATCCCCAGTCAGATCAGTAGTACCAGCTTCTCGCATCTACCTCGCAGCAATTTGAAAAAAACGTAATAATATGGTTGTTGAAACAACATCCATCTAGCCAGACTGAAATACGACTTTTTATATAAGTCGTATAAAACACTCAAACTCCGACCTTACTTGGCCAGGAGCTCTTGTGTTGGTTTGCAATGTCGGCAGCTCTCCGCCATGCTTAGTGGACGCCTACCCGCTGTGTTAGCCATTTAGCAACAAAATGTCTGTTTATACAATACACATTAACTCTTTCGCTACCGTGATCCCATCTGTGGGCACGTTGTATTTCCTGAGATGGCAGTCCGCCGTTTTAGTGCCACAAAATGATCAGTGGTTTATTTCACATATTTCTGCTCCGTTTCGGAATTTTAAGTTACAGTAAACTAAAAAGTAGTACAGCCGAAAGATCTCTACGCCATCTCGGAGCGGTCAATCGTTTTCTAATTTTGGATTCTTGTGAATTTTCAGTTTTAAGGTAGTGTTAATTTGTTTGTTTTGGTTTTTCACAATGGAAACGCCCACCAGTTTGCGTCCACGTAGTATGACTTGAGATCAAGCTAGATTATTGTTTATAATAATATGTGAATGTGAATATTTAGAAAGTAGTTTTAGTTGTGTCTAAGGTTTTAGCACGTGGTGATAAAGAAAAACCAGTGAATGTTCGTCAACAGCTGAGTGTTTGACAACGAAGCACGAATGGCTGAAGTTTACGTCTGTCATTATTGCTATGGGACTTGATCCAAGACCATGTATCAAAGACTACCGGTGTACAAGTGCACATTTATATACTCCTTGGTATGTGGTACTGCCACTACGTTTCCCAGTAATCAATTAGAAAATTATAATATATTTATCACACCATGTTTTATGTATGTCAACCTGAGGGTACCCCAAAAAAAAAAAAAATTTATCCTCTTGTTGACTCTGAAGAATATCCAGGAAGCATTTTACCCATTTGAAAATGTGTCCATTGATGATATGATTATTTGGTGGAAGGGCTAAACAAAGCTAAAAAAACCATGCATTGTTGTCTCTACCAAGTCTGTAGTTAGAATTGTTGAGAGCGGATTGCGAAAACCGCAAAGCAAGCTGAAGATGGTCTCCATGAAAATAAAACGGCGATGAATGGCTGCGACAGAATGGACCAAATGGTTGGATATTATAATATCCATGATAGGAAAACCATTACGTGGTGGAAGAATATCTACTACTAGATCTTTGAAATTGCACAGATCAATGCTCACATCCTACATTCCATATGGCAAACAGAGAAAGGAGGAAAAAAATTGTTACAGAAGGATTTCAAGTAAAGGAAAGTGCTCATCGCGAAGTAGCTCAGAGTATTCCTGAAAGTTTGACACTCTGCCTGCCGAAGAATTTCAGTCTGTTGCAGGAAATTATGCCGAAAGATTTACATGAGCCAAGCATTTAATAGAATTTGTCGGTGTCAATAGAGACTGTGTTTTTTGCAGCACTCGAACTAAACGACACTTTGCAGCACTCGAACTAAACGACACATATCATCTTTTGTTTGCTCCGGCTGTACTAATAGACCAGACTTGTGCGCCAAAGTTTGCGTTGCAGCCTATCACAAATAGACTGCCACATATAGTAAATAAAAACAAACAGACATGACAATTAAATGTAAATCTGCCAAGTGTTTTCCTAATTTTTGTCTGAAAAAAAAATACATGATTCAGAATCTGCGGCGAAACTTCTTTTCGGATGGTTGATTGGAAGCAATGGTGTTTATAGTTTAGAATAGTGTTGTTTGTTCAGTAAATTCAATTGGATTAGCAGTGATCAGGATATTGGATAACAACGCCCCCTCGGTAAGTACAATGTTTACATTATTTTTACCTCTTTTTAACAAATTATTTTAGAAGTTATATTATTATTTGTATTTTATTTACAACATACAGCAAAAATTCTCCTACCAACATATTCCTTGTGCTATCTCCTTTATTTTGATATATAATACAACATTTCTGCTACAATTTTAACCATTTTCATAACATTATTGCGACATACACCAATTTCCAGATTTCGGCCATTAGTTTTTTTCATTTGTGTGAAAAAGACATGGTTCAGAATATGCACCAAAACTTCCTTTTGGGTGATTTAAATGAGCAATACTGTTTATATTCTTGAAGACAAGTGGTGTTTGTTTGATTATTCAGTAAATTAAACATGATTAGCAGTATAGGAGTGTAGAAAACACATTCTAAGTGCAATGTTTACATTATTTTTACCTACTTTTGTCCAATTATTTTACAAATTATATTATTATTTTTATTTTATTTACAACCTAAAGCAAACATTCTCCTACCAACATATTCCTTGTGCAATCCCCTTTATTTTGATATATAATACAACATTTCTGCTACAATTGTAACCATTTTCATAACTTTACTGTGACAGACCCCACCTTCAAGATTTCAGCCATTATTTTTTGTCATTATTTGTGAAAAATACATGGTTCAGAATATGCACCAAACTTCTTTTTGGGTTACTTTAATGCGCAATACTGTTTATATTCTTGAAGACAAGTGGTGTTTGTTTGATTATTCAGTAAATTAAACATGATTAGCAGTATAGGAGTATAGAAAACACCTTATATGTGCAGTTTTTTAAATAATTTTTACCTCTTTAATTTCATTTGTTATTATTAAACCTCTCATTATTGTCATAATATTTGTAACCTATCAATTAATTATTAACACTGTCATGTTCCTTGTGCAATCCTCTTTAATTTGATATGTAATACAATAGGTCTTCTACCACCTTAACCATTTTAAAAGCATTATTGTAACACACCCCTAGTTCCAATTTTCTGCCATAAATGTCTGTTTGGTCACAGCCCAGTTTTTGTTTGGTAGTGAAAGAGTTAATGAATATGTTTCAACTTATGGCCCTTTGTGTAATTAATAAATACAAGGGAAGTAATTTTGACATTCAAGAAATACAATAAATTACAATAATTATTTAATTTCTTAGTGTCATTGCTTGACGTTTCTTCATATTAACGAGAAAAAGTCGGTAATATGAATACATTAATCAAGTTATGATTCTAAGATTACACTAATCAAAATAAATAAGTACACACTTGGTGTATTCTATTTTATAGAATCACAAGGATTTTACAATCGTCACAAGTATTTAACTTTCTGTATATCGTCTGTTAATTTTGGTGTACTTTTTAAATTACACAGGAAGTACACACGAAACTCAAAATTTAGTTGCTGTTACACTGTCTGAACACAACTGTTCCGGTTTTATTTTGCAACGGATAGTAAAATGTTCTCACAGTTTGTGTCGGATGTTATAGTATCACAACTTTCGGATTATGATGGAATGTTCTTATTTCCGATGTGTTCACAACTTCTGGATAATGATCGACTGTTGTTATTTCTGATGTTCAAATGTCGTACATTTTGGATTAAGTTCGCTGCAGAGGTGGTATAGAAGTCATTGTTCAGTTTACACATTTGCACACGTCGTTAAAATATCACGGTGAAGAAATTCACACACAGATGTCACTGTTAACTGGTAAAGTTCGCTTCTGGTAAGTGGTTAAGCGTCTGTGACACTGTTCTTGTTGTATATTTACAGTTAATAATGTTCTCTTTCTAACACACACTACACAATTTTACTAAACACTCATTACATGGCTTAATTAAAATAAGTATATTATACATGTCGGGGTTAAACCCTATCACATTTATAATTATAGACCTTACACAGTAGGTGAATGGAAACAAAATTCACTCATTGGTGGCTGTGTTGGTCTGAGTGTATTGGTACACACTGCACTCAGACATTGCTTACTGGGTCGGTCGGACAACGGGACAAAAGATCGGCAATTGTATTGATTCTGCCTGGAATATGTCGAACCTCGAAACTGTAATTCTGAAGCTTCAAGGACCAGCGAGCAATCATGTTGTTGGATGGTACTCCGGCATTTATATACCGTAATGGACTGTTGTCAGTTTCGATGATAAAGTGACGTCCTAGAAGGTATTTGGATAGTTTCGTCACACTCTCTACTAAGGCAAGTGCCTCTAATTGTGGAATGGACCATGCACGTTCTCTGGGCTTTAGTTTTCTCGATATAAAATAAACGGGATGCAAGATGTTGTTGTATTCCTGCAACAGGACTGCCCCAATCGCCACAGAGCTAGCGTCTGTTCTCAATCTGAAAGGTAAACGAATGTTGGGCAATTTTAGGATGAGATTATTTGCACTCTTATCAGAAAAGTATGCCAAAACTTTATTAAATGCAATTCGTAGGCATTCATCGTGTACAATTTTCTCAGGCCTATCCTTAGTTAGTAAATTAGTAAATACCTCGGTCAGTTCTGAAAAATCAGGAATGAACTGCCGATAATAGTTGATCAGTCCCAACAAACTCCGGACTTGTTTCTTATTAGTCGGGAGTGACAGTTTTAGAATTTTGGAGACAATTTTGTTGTCTGTCATGACAAAGCCATTGGATATTCTGTAACCCAAAAATGACATCTCTTGGTAAGCCATGCTCACCTTTGCAGGCTTCACTGTCAGTCCGTGCTGTCTGATACGTTCTAGTGTCTGTTCTAATGTCTTTATATGTTCCGTCATTGTCTCTGTATGGACACAGATGTCGTCGATATAGCAGATAACGTTAGGAATGTCAGCTAGGAGGAGTCGTGTCATGCGTATGAATGTGGCTGGGCATTGACTAGCCCAAATGGAAGTTTGCACCATTCGTACAGTCCCCAAGGCATGGCGAATGCTGTTAGATGTCTGCTGTCTTCATGTACAGCTATCAGTCAGTAACCTTTAGACATGTCAAGCGTCGTAAAGAACTTAGCGTCAGTCAGTTCTGTCAGAAGATCGTCAGTGTTTGCCATTGGTTCAAGGTCTAAAACAGTTATTTTGTTTAGTTTTTTGGTAGTCGATGCAAAGTCGTATTGTGTTGTCCTTTTTGCGTACAATGACCATGGGAGAAGAGAAGTCTGACTGGGATCGTCTGATGATGTTGTTTTTTTCTAAGTTGATGATTTCCTGATGTAGTTGTTCTTTGTAATGTAATGGTATGGTGTATGGTCTGCATCTTATGGGTGTGTTTGATGTGAGTGTGATGTGATGCTGTACTAATTCTGTTTGTCCTGGGTTGTCGGAAAAGATGGTGTTGTACTGTTGTATCAACTGTTTGCAACTGTTTGTCTATGCTTGACTTAAGTTTGGATTGATCTTGATCTCATTCAAGCAGTTTGTCGTGACTAATGTAGGTGTTGGAATCTCGTCGCTAGAATCGTCATCTTCGTGATCTATGATCACAGTGCAAGCTGTCGTATCGTCTTGTTCGTTGTCTCTGTTGTGGTATGGTCTTAGCATATTTATGTGAAATATTTTGTGTTTGTCTTTTATTAGGATTTCGTAGTCTACAGGTGAGATCTGTCTTGTCACTTTAAAAGGTCCCTGCCAAGAATCAGTCAGTAGCTGTCTGTCACTAGGTAGTAGTAGTAAAACGTCCTGTCCAGGTGTCAATGTTATAGTTCTGTTACCTTTGTCTGCGTACTGTCTGTAAGTAGCACCAGATAGATTTAGTGCATTTTTAGCAATTTCACATGATTTAATAATCCTTTCACGCAATGATGTTACATACAAGAATGATGATATGGATTTAAGTACTGGAGTAGAGTCAGTTAACATTTGATGATAAATTGTTAATGGGCCTCGTGGTTTGGCACCATAGATTAGTTCAAAAGGAGAGAAACCGGTACTAGAATGTGGTACCTCGCGATAAGCAAAGAGAACAGCTGGTAGGTATACATCCCAATTGTTGGGGTGATCTTGAGTTACTTTTGCAAGCATGTGCTTCAGATCTCTGTTAAGCTTTTCTATAATCCCGCTCGAGTGAGGATGATAGGGGCTATTGAAGACTTGCTTCACTCCTAACATTTTGGTGAAAGCTTGGGTCGATGCGGCAATAAACTGAGTGCCTCTATCAGACTGGATAGTATCTGGAAACCCGATTCGGGAGAAGATATGGAAGAACACTTCCATGATGTCGTTGGCAGTAATGTTCTTTAGAGGAATAGCTTCTGGCCAGCGGCTACATTGATCAATAAAGTTAGAATATATTTATTCCCTCTAGTTGTTGTATGACTAAGAGGGCCCACAATGTCAACTGATAATTTTTCAAAAGGTCGACTGGCTAAGTCAGTGACTTGTAACTTTGCCTGTGGGTGTTTACCTTTTTTTTACCAGTTTCTGGCATGTATCACAACTTCTGCAATATGTTTTTATGTCATTGCAAAATTTTGGCCAATGAAACTGTGTCAATAACCTTGACCTGGTTTTAACATATGCCATATGACCTGCAAAAGGTATATCGTGAGCAAGATGTAAAGCTTGCTTGCGATAAGTAGTTGGCAAAACAGTTTGCTTCGTTGTAATGTCACCTCTGGTGTAATACCTGGTGAGTATATCATTGTGTAAAGCAAAATGCCATTTCGCATTCTTGGTTACTCTTGGCTTCTTTCCGATCAGGTCAAAGTACTTTGACAGTGAAGGATCAGCTTTTTGAGCTGTTATGAATGCTTCCTTCATAGAGTCACTAGGTGGTAATTCTGGGCTAAGCATTTGTATAGCCTCAGTTTGGTTACTTTCATCTTGCACTCTAGCAGTAGCTCTTGTTACTGCGTTCACACACTCAATGACATCAGATGATGATGGAATGATATCGTTAATGATGTGATGAGAACTTAGTGCTGCATTAGCTAACATACATTCAATAGGTGATATGACATTTTCAATGATGACATTTGGTGGTGATGTCGTGTTATCATCAATACATAGTGATGTTATGTCATGGTTATGAGGTTTGTCATTCACCTCAGGTAAGTTTCCTATGATTATATCACACACTGGGTTCGTAAGTGCGGCACACTTTACTTTCCCGGTGAGGAAAGGTGTTTCAATGTATGCCCATGCTAATGGATATTTCTCAATATTGCCTGAAAATGTTCTACATGTAATGTGCCTGCCTGTATAGTCTGTAGGCGTTATGAATGTTGTTTTCAGGCCAATAAGTGTACTGCTGGTGTCGCGAAGGACCGTAGCAAACTTGCCATTAACATACCCGTAATGGATGTCTAATCTGCCTTTTGAGTCTATTACCAAGTTAGCTTCCTCATTGGCAATAGGGATGGCGTGCCCGCATGTTAAGATACCATCCTCATAGAAGGTGTTACAGACAGAGCATTTGTTAGCACTAAATACATCACAAGCCTGTGCTGCATTCACAGGATGTTTTCTCTGGATTTTCGTCTTCTGACGCTGAGCTATCGAATAAGGCGGCATTGGCTTTGTTGGTCATATGCCTGCCTCTACAATCCATGCGATGGTGCCCGTAAGCCTTGCAGAGAAAACATTTACGTAGACTTTTGAACGATTTACGTTCTTTGTCTTGTCTGTTTACCATATTTTGCAAGTATGTTTGGTACCCTGGGTTTTTATCGCACATCCCGTTCAAATGGTGAGAAACTTTGCAGTGAATGCAATGTCTAAATTTCTCAGAGGTAGGCCTGTTAGATTTTTGCCTACCATAGTTTTTCTCATAGTTGGCCGCTGCTACCAAGTTAATATCTGTAGCCTCAGTGGCAAAGCAATATTTGTTGGCCGTGTAATAGGCCGACCCACGTCTTTCAATTTCTTCCACACTTGTGCATTCATTCTCCTGTAAGAACTTAGAAAAAGATGATGGGATAGAAGAAATGATTTTATCTCGAATGATGAGATCTTCTAATCTATCATAACTTTTGTTAATTTTGGCTGTTGAAGTCAATTTGCTGAAAACATCTCGGACTAAACAGAGGTAGTCAGAGAACGTCTGAGTTGGTTTTGGACTCAATTACTAAATTGTTCTCTGTAACCTGCCTCGTCTAACATGAATGTGCCATTATTTTAGATTTAATATAATGGTAATCTTTTCTGAGGTCTTTGGGGATGGTTTCAATGACTTTAAGAGGTTCCCCAGATAGACTCCTCATATACACAATATTCCATTCAGACAGTGGAACTTGGTAATGTTCCATTAAAGTCTCAAAATTTTGGGTAAAGGCTGCAATGCAGTCACCCGAGGTATAATTACGTACAATACCTGATATTTCTTATACTGGTTTTCTTTTTCCAGCCTTTCAGCCTTTTTTGACTCTTTATTCATTGCAGTCTCAGTGTCAAGTTGTTTTATTTTCAAACTGTAACTCTAGTTCTCTCTCTTACTCTGAGCTGCTATTTCTGCTTTCTTAGCTCACTGTCTATCTCAGCTTGCTTTGTCTTTGCAGCCATTTCTACTTCGGCTTGCTTTAATGCTGTTTCAATCTCTGCTTGCTTGGCAGCCATTTCTGCTTGTTTTAGAGCTCTCTCCGCTGCTCTTTCTTCGCGTTCATTATTTTTCTCCTGTACCAGCAGGTATTCAGCGTATTTGTTCTCGCTCCATTTTGTTAATTCATCACCTGTCAGATGCAATTTAATACCCATATCGATGAAATCAAATAATGACGACATGATGGGGAAAATACGTCAATGAAAATCAGCCACAACAAAATATGCTATAAATGGTTAGTAGTAAACAATTTACAATTGATTTTACTATACGATGCGTGCCCCACTATTGCATACGTAAAGTTAAAGTATAGAAAAATATACTCAAGTGCCCTGGATATGGTGAAGAATGGTTGGAAAATCGGGCTAGAAAACTGTAGGGTCGTTACTTCGGAACTACTAATGACCTCTACCGCAAGGTTATGGATGGTACGGAAAAAACCTGCTTTGTTTTTTGGAAGAAAATAAGTTAGCGTCTATTTGTTGGTGTGTGCCTGCAAGTCACTAAGTATTGATTAGGTTTGGATGGCGTCGAGTATAATTGTATGTCGTAAGCTTGTCCGTCAACAGTGTTTCTTTCAACAGAAGTTCCACTCTTTCCCAAACTTTTTGCGTTCCACAAACTCAATTCACAAAGACAATTTACATATATCTGAACACTCAACAACATTGATGACACATCACTTACATCAAGATGACCTTCAGTAAGGACATAGACATCAAGTTTACAAGATGGCGACAAGGTCAAAATGGCGACAAGCTCACGATGTCGACAAGGTCAAACAGTGACAAGTTTCACAAATCACAAATGTTTTACACGCTTACAGGATCAAACAATATGTATGCACTGTACACTTACAAATGTTGTTACACATGTTTGAACAATGTAGTAATCAATCACAATTAGCTTTCGACGATCACATTTACAAGTACTATAACTTTGACAACAATTACAAGTTGACAAATTATAGTTTTAGATCGTTACTTACATAAGGTTTAAACAAACATGTTAGGTTCTTACACAAGGACGAGCAACCCACGTCCACACATGTCAGGATCTTAGAATTGGCTCGTTTAGCTAACACGTGTGAGACAGTACAAGTATAACGTGATTCGACGTAAGACTCAACGACACAACGTTCTATGGATTTATTGCCATATTAAATACAGAACGATGATACAACAATATACAATATATAACTCACGACGCTCACAACCACAATACAGCTCACAAGTCTGACGCTCAAGATGACAGTCGTTCGGCTTTCAACCACAGAGATCCACACAAACGCCTTGCTTTCCCCGCACACGTCCGTCCAGTCTCAGGTCCCAGCTCGGTCTGAGGCTAGCACGCAAACTCCCGACCGCCTCTAGTGGCGTCACGTGGCATGCGTGCGTCTGGTATCGTCGGCCTGACCGCTGGTCGCGTGTCAGGTAACAATCTTGTCAGCCGACAACTCTTGTCCGCCGGGTGGCGTAACGATGTTCCGGCATAGCTATCCCATGTTAGGCTCTGACAATGCCAGTCCTTTATGCTCGCTACTGGAGGGAAAGACTGACCACTATTTCCCCCATGCACGCCAGCCCAAAAAAGTGATGGTCCCAGCCATTCCCATACCTACAGTTTTGTCCCTGCTAGAAAACTGGTTTTAAAATGTCATATGGTGTATGCTACATAATCTTGTTTTTTATACATGCAGATTTTCAATAAATATGCTGAAAACCTCCTTAAAAAAAAAAAAAAAAAAAGCAAAGAAAATTGCATCTCCATAGCATGCCTTCTATTAGACTCTGACCATGTGACTGACACATAAAAGGCTTTCAGTGTTTTTTTTGCCATGCCTACCCAGGGTTGATGAAATGTGCAGAAGTGACGAAATATATACGTATAAACTGATGTTATTAAAAAAATAGATATGATAATCTCTTAAAACTCTTTAATACCCCAGTGAAACATATTACAGTGTGTTGTGTGTATCAGCTATAAAAAATTTATTATATTGCTTTGATATATTTTAACTCATTTTCTATAGTGTGCACCTGATCAAATACAGAAAAATATGCCAGGCAATAAAATGTGCAACAATGGTGATGATGAAAGAGCTCCATCATTAAAGTTGTCCACTCTTATGTGGAAATGTGTCCGCTTTATGTGACAAGATGAAGAATGATTTTCGCGATGATTGGATTAAAGTGAAAAGATTTGCGCAATTCTAGACTACACTCTCTCCCTGAGCCCCACCTGAGTCCGTGGCAAGACAAGTCAAGACTGGAGACGAATACGGGGCAGTGATGACCAGGGAGCTCTACTTGCCTTGCCGTGCTCATTACGTTCCCAACGCTTTTCAGGTAAACGCCGTCTTTCCCCTTTAATCAGGAATGATTTCTTCGCGCAGTCTACCGAAACCTGTCTTCACATGCTGGGTTTGGCATACCCTAGTTCACTGCTTGGGTTTTACACCAAAACAGCTACCCCCCGCTTATAACTCACGGTCCATACTTTCAACCCATGGGTGAAATGAATGGGCATCATCATTCTTGATGGACAAAAAAACATGTGACAGATGTTCACTCTTATGTGACAAGTTGTCCACTTTAATATGACAAGGTGTCCCCTCTTATATGACAAGTTGTCCACTTTAATATGACAAGGTGTCCACTTTATATGACAAGTTTTCCTTTTAAAATGACAAGGGGCCACCTTATATGACAAGTTGTCCACTTTAATATGACAAGGTGTCCCCTCTTATATGACAAGTTGTCCACTTTTAAAATGACAAGGTGTCACTCTTATATACAAGTTGTCCACTTTTAAAATGACAAAGGTGTCCACTCTTATATGACAAGTTGTCCACTTTAATATGAAAAGGGTGTCCACTCTTATATGACAATTTTGTCCACTTTAATATGAAAAGGGTGTCCACTCTTATTGAAAAATTGTCCACTTTAATATGAAAAGGGTTGTCCACTCTTATTGACAATTGTCCACTTTAATATGAAAAGGTTGTCCACTCTTATATGACAAGTTGTCCACTTTAATATGAAAAGGGTTGTCCACTCTTATATGAAAAGTTTTTTTTCCCCCCTTTAATATGACCAAGGGGCCCCAATTTCTAATGCCCAGGTTTGTTTATTCTGCCCAGGAAGTTCTGATCCACCAACCCCGTCCACCAAAACCTGCCCCTTTTTTGGTTTGCGGGTAAATTTCTGCCGCAGAATTGGCAAAAAAATACTGTCCACCGGGAACCCGTCTGTAAATTGGGGTTTGGTAAAGCCAGTCACCAGAAAGAAAGAAAATACTTAACAAAACCGAATATAAATGGGTAGGTAAGAACAAAAGAATACACACAAAGAAAAAAAAGGAAAAAAAGAAATAAAAAAACACAAAATAATATGAGATATAATAAGAAAACACGGAGATAATAAAATATATAAGTTAGAAAAAAATTAAAAATAATATGAGATATAGATAAAAAACAAAAAAAATTTATGAGATTAATAAAAAAACACGGAGATAAAAATTATGATTTTTAAAAAAAAAGAAGAAAATTTGAGATATAAATAAAAAAACAGGAGATAAATGAGATATAGATAACAAAACATGGAGAAAATGAGTTAAGATTTAGAAAAAAAAAAGGAAGATAATAGATATAAATAAAAAAAACAGGAATAAACATGAAATAGATAAAAAAAAATGGTTTAATGAAATATTAGTTTAAAAAACAAGGAAATTTATATGATATATTAAAAAAAAACAGGGGAAAAATGAAATAGATAAAAAACACGGGTAAATTTTTGAATATAGATAACAAAACACGGGAAATTATATGAGATATAGATAACAAAACACGGGAAATTATATGAGATATAGATAACAAAACACGTAAATTATATGAGATATAGATAACAAAACCGGGGAATTATATGAGATATAGATAACACAGGAGGAAAAATAAGATAAAACAAAAAGGAAATTATATAAGATAATAGTCAAAAAAACCCAGTAACATTTGGGATCAAGAAGACCGTTAAAGGCAACACGAGTACAGAAAAAAAATTAAGACGGAAAAAAAGATACAGATAACAAAACACAGTATATATTCTGCCCTTCTTATCTCTCTGCTCTCGGAGAAGGGGGGGATAAAGAGAAGCAGAACAATATGAAAATATCAGAACCTGCATCTACCTGAACTTCCTGGGAAAGCTAACTCAGTCAACAAGTGTCCAAAGATGTCGGATGTGTCAGCCGAATGGTGCAAATATTGCAGCTATGGTGTAAACTGACAACACAATTACATCAAAACACTAAATTTTGGACGAGGAAAGAAGAAGAAGAGCTGAACTTACCTTTTGCATAATCTTCAACCTCTTCACATACTGTTTCTCTTGTTAATGAGTTCTGTGAAGGTAAACAGGTATAACTGCAGTCAGAAAGTCTCATATACTATCACAACACAGGAAATTATCAAACAATGAACACCAGATGATCATATCAAACAGATATATACTGCAGTTAGAAAGACACATATAGCTATCACAACACATTAGGAACTTATCAAACAATGAATGAAGTTATAACAGAGTTGTTATGAGAAGTTATGTCTGAGCGTTATTACATGAAGTTATGTCTGAGAGTCGTTACATGAAGTTATGTCTGAGAGTTTTTACATGAAGTTATGTGTGAGAGTCGTTACATAAAAGTTATATGTGAGAGTTGTTACATGAAGTTATGTCTGAGAGTTGTTACATGAATTATGACAGGGTTTTTACATAAAGCTATTTCTGATAGTTTTACGTGAAGTTATGTTTGAAAGTCGTTACATGAAGTTATGACTGGGTTGTTACATTAAGTTATGACAGAGTTTTTACATGAAATTATGTCTGACAGTTACATTAAGTTATAACTGAGTAGCTACATTAAGTTATTTCTGAGAGTTGTTACAGTCAGAGGTGTTAGACTCAGTTATGACTGAAAGTTGTTACATTAAGTTATGAGCATTAAGTTATGACAGAGTTGTTACATGAAGTTATTTATGACTGAGAGTTGTTACATAAGTTTATGACAGAGAGTTGTTACACTAAGTTATGACAGTTGTTCATTAAGTTATGACTGAGTTGCTACATTAACTTATTTCTGAGAGTTTTTACACTGAGCTGTTACACTAAGTTTTGTGCTATTACTTCTTGTTAACCAGACACTTGTTACCTTAAAGTAGTAATGTTCTGGTACAAATAGAATGTCTCTCTCCCCCCTTTCTCTCTCACAGAGTAACATAAAACAGTTGACAACTTACCCCAAATAGTATCCTGTCGTTTAATATCCTTTGTGCTGAGTTTCTTTCAGGGTCTGCAAATTAACAAAAACATACTCATAAATGTCTACTTGAAGCTTATCAATAAATACATACATATGTGTCTACTTTCAGCTTATTAATAAATACATACATATGTGTCTACTTTTAGATTTTTATACACATACATCCAAACATAAGTGCCTACTTTTAGCTTATAAATACATAAATATTAAGCTACTACAATTAGCTTATAAATACACAAATACATATAGAATACATACATAAGTGTCTGCTTATTAGCTTATCAAAAAATATATTGTTATCCCTCAATTTAACATATACACGTCCATTGTAGATGATCAATCCATACATAGAAAGGTGCCACTCACTGTTAGCTTATCAATACTAAGATTATAATGACGACGATGAAGAAAGACAAATAAGACAAGCAAATGGGTTGACATAGAGATGGACTAAGACCAGGTTAGACACTGACCTTCCTATCAACTGTAATGCTCCACGCCTCAGGTTCATCAATTGCCAGCTGTAAATCTGGTTCATCATCCAGCCAGGATATTTCTGACGGCACCACTGACAACAAGGAACAGTACAACTTTATAATAACAAATAGCAACTGCAAAAATTACAACTTAAAAACAACAACTAGCCACACAGACAAGTGAAATTAACAACTAGAAACAGAAAACAGTGCAACTTTATAACAACTGACAACAGAAACCAGCACAACTTAAAAATTACAACTAGCACTAACAAATAACTTATAAATAATTACCAACAGAAGACAGTACAACTTAACAACTGGCAGAACAGAGGAACCCCATGCTAAAACAACATTCGGCAGATGAAAAAAAGTACAATTTTAAATTAACTGGCAAAAGAAAACAGCCCGACTGTAAAATAACTTACAACATAAAACACTACATTTTGTAAATAATTTAGAATAGAGAACAGTACATCCTCAAAATAACAAACAAAAGACAACTCCTGAGATATAACATCTAAGATACTGCAGACAATAAAACAGCCTTCAAGTAATGATCTGCAACATACAAGTTTGAAGGGGAAAGAGATTGGGTGTGTTTACAAGTGAGAGGACTGACTTCATTGCACAGGGTTTAATCTCATACGGTTAAGTATCTTTTTTGCAGAACGGCCTGCTGAAAGCATGACCCTCCCTCTCATCTCAGAGAAAACTGCACTCCTGAACCCGAATAGCCAAGCCTGGAATCAAACCCACCGCCTCGGGAGCATGAGG
This sequence comes from Cepaea nemoralis, assembly GCA_014155875.1. NCBI lineage: Eukaryota > Metazoa > Mollusca > Gastropoda > Stylommatophora > Helicidae > Cepaea > Cepaea nemoralis. The sequence goes on along the minus strand of JACEFZ010018305.1, from coordinate 66,840 downwards.
CAGGCAGCTAAACCATGGAGATCTAAACACGGAGACCGCCAAGCCAACAGCCAATTATTGTGTTAATACCTTCTATTACCCACACTGAAGCATACCTCTACCACCCCAGGCCAGGTCCTTTTAGCCTGTGCTTGTTCCCTCCATGAACTGCCTATACTCTTGATCTGTCTCCAGCTCTCCTCTCCATCTGTTATAGATCCTCTGTCTTGGGAGTGCAGTGGCTGCCTGCCAGCCTGAAGGTCCTGTGATCAAATCCCCATCATGGCGGGATTTAAAGAAAAACTGACCTGGACACTCAGATTGACCCAGCCAAAAAATAGACCCCAGGAAATGTTCTGAGAAATAAGGTCCAGAGTTATAATCTCCCACTGAGTGTGATTGGTCTATACAAGAGTTGGCACCAGCACCATGTACCCAAGACACCTCATGGTGTGGAAAAGAGCCCTTTACTTTGACTATATTTCTTTCACCCTCTGGATTTCAGAGAAAAGACTCTCTTGCAGGCCCCCAAAAGATCCTGTGAATATTATATTCAAATAACTGCACACACTTAACTGCCCAGGATAAAAATAACAGAAACAATTAAATTTACTTTGGGTAATACAGTAGAGTAAAACAACCCACTGGCATCATAAAACACAAGTAACAATCAGATACAAGAACCACTGACAGTTTCTAAAAAAAAACAATTAACCACCAACGATATTAAAAACTAAAAACAAGAACATTAATCAACAAATATTGCAAAAGGGATTAAAATACCTAATAGAAACATATCATTTAATAGCAATAATTCATTCTGACTGAATGACTCTCTCTCTCTGTGTTTGTGTATGTGTGTGTGAGAGAGAGAGAGAGAGAGAGAGAGAGAGAGAGAGAGAGAGAGAGAGAGAAGAGAGAGAGAGAGAGAGAGGAGAGAGAGAGAGGAGAGAGAGAGAGAGAGAGAGAGAGAGAGAGAGAGAGAGAGAGAGAGAGAAGAGAGAGAGAGAGAGAGAGAGAGAGGAGAGAGAGAGAGAGAGAGGAGAGAGAGAGAGAAGTAGGTTAAAGTCATATAACACACACAGAAGGCAGATTCATGAAACTACCAACAATTAACCCACACAGCCCATTCCAAGTTATGCATTGTAGATGCAAAAACCTAACTATTCATTCACCCCTCTCCCACTCCAAACACATTCTTTGACCTTCTTTCTTATACTCATACATTGCCACCGCACAGGACAGGGTTATCATTATTGAAGAGCATCATTACTGCATTCCTGGACAGGTCAATAGCTGCTCCAGTCTCCTTCTAAACATGTCCACATATAGACTTGTGAACCAGTTCCTGTTCATTAATCAAAGGGTCTTGTGTCCTTGAGAACATGTTCATGTCTGGTGGCTCCCCTCCCCTTGGACAAGGAAGCAGATTTGAAGCCTCCTGAAAGTCACCTGGTTGTCCAGCATCTCTTATGGCACTGATATCAGGCCCATGCATTGCCCTTCCCTCCTCGATCACCACCATGTCCGAATCAGCTCACTCTCTGCAGTTCACTCTTAAATGCCCAGTACATAGATGGACTAATTGTGATGTGCTCATTTTGTGGAGCCATTTTCTGTCTTATGATGATAGTCTGGACCTTCCTGAGCATGTTCACTGAGTGACTCAGTATGAGCTTAAACTGACCGCAAGATTCTGGATCTATACCCTTCAATGAACCAGCATCAACCTTTCTGCATATACAGTCCAACTCACTGAATAATTCAACCCAGTATCTTACCCCCATTGGCCAGCAATGAAATGTCAATAATTACAGAGACAGGGTGGGTGGGACAACACTGTACACTCAAATCCTACCTGCATCCAAGGATTCCAAGGACTCCGAGATGGTGTCTGTCATGCTGGAAGGCACAAACAAACAACACCATCAGTCACAATATTATGAGAACTGGTTACCATTATACAATGTCTAACATTTCATACTTCTACAACAGTGTCTCCTTGGCTACTGACATTTATAATAATAATGATTGTAATAATAATACCAGCAATCAAGCGTCCCAGAGGCATGAAATGGAATATTGCTTGGATAGCAAGTCCATTACATGGAAAGTCCGAATCGAAAGCTCACTGTGTGGGCTTCATAAAAGGTGGAAAAAGTGTCCTAGAGGTACGAAATGGAATATCGCTTGGATAGCAAATCCATTACGTGGAAAGTCCGAATCAAAAGCTCACTGTGTGGATGTCATCTGCAGACCGCATTCTTCCGGTTTCCGGAAGAACAGCCCAAAATACGGAAGTGAGGCTAAGCAGCCATGTGCAGGATATGACGATTCCTTGGGTGATCCCAGTACCAGAGCGCTGTGTGTCGGCTCTGCAAGTATGGAAGCCTCCTCGGATGGCGGGGAATGCCCATGGTCTGCCCCTGCCTTCCCTTAAGGGCTGACCAGGATGTCTTTGGCTGTTCTATATGGACCAGCTGGTATGGGGGATAACACCACAACAGTGAGAGTCAAACGTCCTAAGAAACCCCCGGGAAGGTTAACCCAGTCAACAAATGCCCGCAGAAGTCAGACGTGTCGACCTAACGGCGCAAGAACGCAGTTCTGCTGTAAACAGGCACAACGCAATCACGTTCGGAAAAAAAAAACTCTGAATGAACGCAACAGAAGAAGATACCAACAATCATCATCAGCATAACCAAAGTAGCAGCTATGGTGGTAACAGTAGTAGTAGTAGAAGAAGTAGTAGCAGCAGTAGTAGCAGAGGCAGCAGTAGTAGTAGCATCAGCACTAGTAGTAGAGGTAGAAGCAGAGGCAGCAGTTGTACGAGGGTAAGTTAATAAGTAAGCCACAAATGGCTGTAGAAAAATAACCACACGTGATAACAACTTGAAACAGTTTATTTTTATACATACATTGTCCTTTTATTTCTCAACATAATTTCCACCAGCATTGATACACTTATCCCATCGTTTTATCAGTCCTCCCAAACCGGCTGCATGCTTTGTTTTCATTTACCGGCCATCCCACAGAACTGTGTGACTTACCCTCCTAACGTTTTCTACCCAGCTGCACCGCTTTACGGGACAAACATTTGTCAGCATAAACACCGACAAACCCACCTGACGGAGAGACATTCCGCAAATGACGAAGTTTAATATGAAGTGAAAACGTGGTTTAGAAAACAGAGCACGCAGTTCTATGCAGCCGGTTTGGGAGGGACTGCTAAAACGATGGGATAAGTGTATCAATGCTGGTGGAAATTATGTTGAGAAATAAAGGGACAATGTATGTATAAAATTAACCTGGTTTCAAGTTCTTATCAATTTTACTTATTTTTCTACAAGCCATTTGTGACTTACTTATTAACTTACCCTCGTAGTAGTATTAGTAGTTGCAGTAGATAATAGTGGTAATGGTGTTACAAGTAGTAGAGGTAATTGTGGTAGTGATAGCAGACGTAGTAGTAGTAATAGTATTAATAGAGTTAATAGAAGAGACGGCAGCAGCAGTAGAGATAATAGCAGAAGCAGCAGTTGTAGTAGTAACAGCAGCAGAGGTGGTGGTGGTAGTGGTGGTGGTGGTGGTGGTGGTAGTAGTAGTAGTAGTAGTAGTAGTAGTAGTAGTAGTAGTAGTAGTAGTAGTAGTAGTAATAATAGTAGCGGCAGCAGCAGCAATAATAGCCGCACAAACAAATATGCATGGACCGTTAACGATGGTACGGCCTGCAGTCATGTGCCTTGGTGTCTGCCCAGAGAACTCGCGGCAAGATGTATCTCACAACGTCAACTGCTTCTGCTGGGAATCACATCACATTTCCCGCCCATCATGCCAACATTGTGGGAGCTAGCCGGCGCTGTCCTATCATTTCTCTCGCTCTAATACAGGCGCCAGTGAACGAAAGAACATACACGGCAAGCGGTCAGCTTGACCGAATGGGTAAGAGCGCTCGCCCTTAAACTTCCGGTGTGCTGATGCAGAGGTAGCGGGTTGAACCCCTGCACTGGTCAGTTGGATTAAAATGTTGACTTCTCGTCCTTGATTTAGGGGCGTAAATTACAATTACCTCAGAAGTCGGAGTGGGTTAGCCTGATGACGAAGGACATTAGTAACAGGGAAAGCTAATCCACACGCAAAATAACACACTAGGAAAAGTTAATCCACCCGCACAAACCAGTCAAGTGCTACTGGAAGTAATAGCACCTAAATGGACACCGCTTGTGCTCTAAGCCAGCGAACGCAAAAGAGACACACTGTTCCCGGAGATCCATTTTAAATACAGAGAAATGAAATAAGAAAACCTTGCTACCTGCCCCAAACAGGCTTGAATAAATAAAACCACAAGTAAACAATGTTCCAGATATGTACCCGACTTCCGAACTAGTATCACTATCCATGGTTTCAACGTCCCGGGCGGAGCGAATCTGTGACTCCAGGAGGGAGTTTCTCAAATTGTAGGAGCGACGTTTCCGAAAGCTGAGTCGTGCCATTCTGTCAAAACTCATTGTGACATCCGCTTATGTACCGCTTTGTGGATATGCTCACGCCGGGAAAACCAGGTCACGTGTTTCAATGTACATAAAACACTCAATGTGGATTGTGTATCTAACCAGTCAGGGTTTAAAACAAACAAAAAAAATATCCGTTTTCGTAAATACAAGCACTTGAGTGTTGCTGCGTATGGGCATACCGGAAAGAGAAAGAGAGAGCGAGAGAGAGAGAGGGGAGGGGGAAGAGAGACGGGGGCGGGGGGTGTAGCATGCAGACAGACTTTAGTAAGAAGACAGCTATCGTGTTCACATGACCGGCTGAAGTGCTGAGTGCTTTACACTTGTACATTCGTCACGTTTTGTGGTGTGAACTTCCATCAACACCACGATGTTGTGCTTCAAAGAATGCGCGCACACTAGAAGGATGTAATAAACGAGCACAGAGATTATTGGGGAAACCACACCCAACCTCCCCTGATGTTTGTGAGATAATGCATATAATTATTAACAAATTGGTATATGGTATATGGTTTGATTAGCACCCGCACACTCATAACTTGAGTCCGTACTACTAACTAATGTCCGTGCCCTCATAACTAGTGCCCATACACTCGTAACCAGCATCCATACACTCGTAAAGCACCATTACACCCGTAACAGCACCATTACACTCGTAACCAGCATCATTACACACGTAACAACACCATACACTGTAACCAACACCCGTACACGTGTAACCAGCACCCGTACACTTGTGACCAGCACCTTTACACACAAAACCAGCACATGTACACTCGTAACTATCACCCGTACACTCGTAACTAGTACCTTTACACACATAACCAACACCTGTACACATATACGCCAACACAAACACACCTATACACACATAACCAGCACCTATACATACATAAACCAACACCTACACATACATAACCAGCACCTATACACACATAACCAGCACCTGTACATACATACAACAACCAGCACCTTACACACATAACCAAAACACATAACAATAACCCGGGAACGTCCATAACAAAATTCCCCTCATCCCAAACACAAAACAATTGGGGAAGTCCCCGTTTATAACATTTCCCCGTGGTAGACAAGAAAATTACTGTGTGAATATGTGTGTTGAACATTTTAGCTCTCACAGCTTTAGTTTTTGTTGTGATTTCTGCAGTATGTACCTGACGAGATGCACTGAAATATGCCAGAGAATAAATTGCGCAATTTATTGTTTATGTCTTCGTTATTCGAACAAAGAACTGATAAAATAAAAGAACGTTTATTTTGGCATCCGAAATGTAGTCTGATCTACACAGAAACTAGAAACGGAACACACAGAGAGAAACGGAACACACACAGAGATATGGAACGAGATAGGTATCTGTGAATCGAAACGGAAAAGAAAACAAGGAAAAATAGATGCACGCGTGTCGATATACAAACACATACAATATAACGAACAAGATGTTTAAGATTTACAATCAATCAATCAGGTGCCGTCATGCCGTCGCGACAATGAAGGTCGGCTGCATCCCCAAGATTGCCTTGACTGTATATTCTGTCAGACCGCTGTTCGTCCATCTCTTGATGTTATCTTTCCACTTGTATCGTTGTCTACCTCTTGCTCGCAGGCCGTCAACCTTACCCTCCAGCACGGTTTTTATAAGATAGTTATTATATCTTTAAACAGGCCGAAATGTTTCACTTGCCTCTTGTTTATTTCTTGTATCAATTGTCTATTAATTCCCAGTTTTTCTAGAACTTCTGTATTAGATTGCTTGTGTTTCCATGAAAAACGACATATTCTTCTGTATATCCACATCTCCAGTACCTCTATTCGACTTTCTAATTGCTTGTTCATTGTCCAGGCTTCAGTGCCATATACGAGTAGTAATGTTCAATATACACATTTGTCAATTAGAATTTTCAATGAGTTGTTAATCTCTCTAGATGTTAATACTGATTGCATGACGTTAAAAAAATGTTTGGCCATTTCTATAGCCTATACCATCTGTTATGACAAGAGTTATAGCCTATACCATCTGTTATGACAAGAGTTAATGTGGCAGCCAAAGAACGCTGGATTCTATGCCATCATTCATTGCAAAGAAGCCCGACCGAGTGCTACATACACCGCGAGACAACATACACCGCGAGACAAGGTAGTCAAAACAAGGTAGTCAAAACAAGCTAGTTGACCGTGGGCTCCAAACACTTGTTCCTGCTGCCTGGAGACGGCTCATAAACAAATACACATGTACTCCATAGAAGGAGGAGGAGGAAGTAGAGACAAGAGGACACACTAAACACGACAATCGAAAGCTAGAGCTCCACACTGTGATTCCAACCTGGTCAACATGACAGCGCCTCGCTTCAGCAACAAGCGTACATCCACGCATGATCAACTAGAGCAGTGGTTCTCAACCTTTTTTGCCCATGCACTCCTTCACCATATGTTCAGAATTCTCCCCCCCCCCTTTCGTATTTCCTCCCTATAAATCCCCCGCCCGCCCCTACACAGTATACGTAAAAATGTAAGCTAAATTTAATAACACATACATGAACAAGTCTAGAAGTCTACATAAAACGTGATTTGCGGGTCTAATTGCTGTCATAAACTGAATTTAAGAAAGGCGAGAAGTACATAACCGTAAAGTATGGAGGGAAAAAACAATATCAAGTAATCGGTTCTTGTATTAACGCGATCTTGAAATAATCTTAAATTCCCCCCCCCCCCCCCCACCCCACCCCGGAAACCATAAAATCCCGGGGGGGGGGGGGGTGAATTCCCCATCGGTTGAGAGCCAGTGAGCTATAGAGTGGCAAGTGTGCTGAATGCTGGAACATGAGACACCGGACATCATGTAGCAGGAGCAAGTGGACAATGGCGGACTGGCCAGGGCCTCAGTTTGCACGATAGCAAGAAGGCCCTAATAAAATCATGCCCCTTAAACATTAGACAACTGTTGTTTTCTTTATTGCGCCCGCTCCCTATGAACTCAGTCGTAGTGCATATATGTGCTACTAATTCCAGTGCAATGGACTGATTTCTATCGGGTGGATTAGCTTTCCCTATTATCAGAGTCCCTCGCCATCAGGCGAACCCACACTTCTAAGGTACTTGTAATTTACGTTCCCAAATAAATGACAAAAAGTCCATTTTAGTCCCACTGTGCGGTGTATAAATGACCTAGTCCTGGCCACCAACACATATAGATCCAGTCGGCTACTGGTTGTGGGTATATGCCGTGTTGGGACTCACATTTCTGAAGGCCTGAGTGCACAAGGAATAGATGGCCGGCCATATCTTTCAGTAGCCAACGACTATAGCTGACATCGAACCTTTCCTTGTCCGACCTCGTTCATGCCACTGTTAGCGTAATATCCCAACCGGTACACTCAACGCGTCTTTCGAGATTTCTATCATAAACCAGATGTCCGGCTTCTGTCGCTGTCACGTATAAATGATGTCCACATATTACACTCCGAACCATCCATCTACTTGTTGGTCACCATCTTCTCTGCTTACCCGACTCATCTCCCTCCATAATTAGCTTTGTTCGGACAGTCACGTCTCGTACATGCCTAAAATAGTCCTTTTTCGTGAACTGTATTTGTCTTAATAATCGATCTCCTACAATACTAAGTTCTTGTCCGACAAATCTTTTTGCTCTCTTTCCCGCATAACGCACGTTTAGTACTCATCTGTCACACATATTCAAAGTGCTTTAAAAACTGCCTTTCGGCAGATTTGTTTCCGCACGTTGGCACACAGAATAGGCGTGCGCGATGTAACGGGACTTCTGTTATTATAATTTTTATTTGCATATCTCTTACAGGACGTTGCAGTCAACGGTATCATTTTTCAGCTGCTGTTGATGTACTAGGCAAAATTACGCTTAGTAGTTTGCCACTGATTTCTGAGCGACCGGCTCACATACCCCGTAAGTTACCGACGCGGTGAGAACAGCTACCGATTCTCGCGCAGGTTACGTTACTCACGAGACTATACGGGATTACGGAGAATGACGTTAATCCCTAGGCCTATCATAATTATTAACCCACAAAGCTTAACTGTCGTACCCGAGGGTTATGTCAAAGTGTTGAAATCACTTCAGCAACTCCGTGTTTAGTTTCGTGTTTTTCTCAAGGATATCTTCTCAAGGAGTACGGTCATGTGGCACAGATAAATCCATAAGTGGACATCTCCTGACTCATTCCCACACACAAGGCGGATATCCCTCCTTAGATCAAACCCGAGGCGGATCTAGCCAGGTTCTGTCAATATTACTTGCCTCTCTGTCTGTCTTGTTATGTTAAATTACCTAGGTCTCTACACGAAGAATATGGAAACGATGCTGCGTGCCCAGTTTATTGATTTACATTTAGAGTGCCGTGTGCTGTTAGGTACACCAAGTACAAGTTTAGTGTAACCATCTGTCATTTACACCCAAGTACAACCACAGTGTGACCAGCTGTCATGTACACCACATTAAGACCACAGCTTCTTTCAAAACCATTTTAATTTTGCCGAGTAACAGGTGGCAAAGCAATCCGTCCAAACCATCCACTTAGAGACGCGGGTTAAATCCAATCATCGAACAGATTAAACATATATCGTAAAATACAGGATTCACCCCACCCACTCCCCCATGAACACTGTGTATATGGTGTTTTATACCAATGGCATTGGGTGGGTCAATATCGACCGCCAGTACCTCACAGATCTTCCGGTACCTGTGTGAGTTTGAGTCTATCTGGTCTTTGTTGCCAAGGGATTCCAACATGACCGCCTGGCCGACAGGCAGGCATACTAGTCATTGCGCTTTCGCGGCTGCCTCTGTCTATCGTAGACAAGACACCCTAACCTACACACTCTGTGATCAGCCTACACCCCACTCCCATGCCAATGATCCCGGCAGACAGCAACAATTCATCATTTGCGGGGGCGACCTCTGGCTCGGCGTCCGTGGTGTCTAAGTGCTAGAGCTCTCTGTGGGCCATTGTTTCACTGTAATCTTGTTACATGACCGAACCAACCCTTGCCTGTGCACTAGTGACCACCTTATACCCAACTTTCAACAAATGACAGACACCAGCAATCGTAAACACATATCGTGATAATCGTCTTTAACCTTCACCAAAATCCCCCCCCCCCCCCCTCCCAATGTAAAGTCTATAAACGTTTTTGCTCACATCAAATAACCAAAAACAGTGAGTCAAGATAATGGGAAAAGAGCTGTAGAGGTTCACAGATTTACACACCAAGACAGCCTAAACACACAGCCAGGCGGGCCGTGCGGTAGATTTTCTCAGTGTGATGCAAGTCTTCAAAATGCCGCCCCTTAATGATGCATTAAATTACGCCCCTCCTTCGCTGCTTATGCCGCCCCCTTACGGTGCCGTCTTATACGGCCGCCTCTCTATATCATAAACAATATAAAATGACACAAAGTAGTGCAGCTTTACATAACAGAGTTAAGACACCTACAGAACGTTGCGGCGATTAGCCTTCATCAGCAAACAAACACATTCACAAACACAACATACAGTCAAGGAGAACTCCTGTGACTACATCAGAGGGTGAGCGACAGGACGAGCAGAATAAAAGCATTGAATAATGGAAGCAATGAAGAGAAAATTAGAATTGAAAAAAATGTTAATTGAAAAGAATGTTAGTTGAAGAAAATGTTTAATTGAAAAAATGTTAATAGAGAAAAAGCACAGATCCGAACGGTGAGGTGAGTATGAAGATTTTATCTCTATTAACATTTTTTCAATTAAACATTTTCTTCAACTAACATTCTTTTCAATTAACAGTTTTTTCAATTCTCATTTTCTCTTCATTGCTTCAATTTTCCCATGCTTTTAGTTCTTCTCGTCCCTGTCGTCACCCTTCTGATGTAGTCACAGGAGTTCTCCTGTGACTGTATGTTGTGTTGTGAATGTGTTTGTTTGCTGATGAAGGCTAATCGCCGCAACGTTCTGTATGTGTCCTTAACTCTGTTATGTAAAGCTGCACGTCATTTTTTTATATTGTTTACACTTTCACAGCTTTACCGCAGTTCCACCAAATTTTATTCATATTTCTCTATATCATAGCACGGCATGGCCCTGTGGCCAGGTCACAGTCTAGTAGAAAGTACATCGAAGGCTTGGGACAAACTTCTGGAGACTCCTTAATTCCAACCACAATTGCAGAGATGACACTGACTGATCGAAAACAACCAGCTATATTTATCCTCGGTAAAACTATAAAAGCTCGAAAATGGTCTGTTGTTTACTGGAAGGCGCGGAATGCAGCTCTGTCGGAAATGTGGACCAAGCGTCTAATTGTACAAACAGCGCGGCATTACAACTTGTCTATCTAGGCGCGTCCGCACCAAATCCCCAAGCTCTGGAAACCCAAACAAGGCGGGAGGCAACAGTGGGAGTGTTGAGCGCTACAGTAACACACATACATTTGTGTGGCTCGGTCGGGTAAGTCTACATAAATACATGCGTTGTTCTACAACCCTAACTTTATCTGTTACCGTTACAGAATCGTTTCGGAGCGCGAGTGGGGAGGGGAAGATGAGGAAAATGAGGAAACAAACAAGTAGAAAGTGAATGGCCTCTATTTCGCCTAGGAAGTGCCGGGTCGCCTGGGAGATATTTATTTCCTTCTCAAAATGGAAAGTTACCAGGCGGATTACATGTAATACTACTGTAGACACGGCGCCAGAAGCAAATACGACCAGATATAAATTCATTCTACGCCTGACGACCTTTCACCCGGTGACTAGCCAGGGTGGGAAGAGAGTTCAGGAAGCCAGTTTCAGATAAACTCACGCCAGCGTACATTTATCATCAATATGTGTTTTGCCGGCTGACGTGGGCGATCATGCTTCTCCACATTTTGCCATCTCCAAGGGCAGTTATCAATTGATGTACCGACACCCTCCGGTTCCTGAACACAAGACCTGCCAGTAATGTTCTCTCGTTATCTTCCAGCTAACATTAAGGTTGTTGTAAAGTATCTGTGTGTCCTTGGTGGGGCTGGTCTGGTTCGCTAGATCAGTTCCGCGTCTAGCGTTCCTTGTCTCGGATGGCTGTGTGAAGTGCACCAAAATGGGATCTTCCCAGCCAACGTGAGTTAGCGAGGCAGGCGTTTCAAGAATGTAACCGCATCGTGCAGCCAGGGTCGTGGTTTGAGCGGGCAAAAGAGCAAAATTTGTACGACCGTTCGACAAAGTCTCGATAAGCGCCCACTCTCTCTCTCGATGAGTAGTGGGCCTGCAGTCAGTAAGCTGGTATAGCTTTTTTTTCCGGTTAGTCCTGCCGGCGTAGCTTGTAAGCTCGTCGGTAGGCGTCCAGTGGTTTTGCATGTATCACCTTGTACCGGGAGGGCGCGCTTTAGCGATGCTACTCTTGGCTTGCGTGTGCGTGAATAGTCCGTCTGTCCGATAGATATCTGGTTGATCCTGCCAGTAGTCATATGCTTGTCTCAAATGGGATCTTCCCAGCCAACGTGAGTTAGCGAGGCAGGCGTTTCAAGAATGTAACCGCATCGTGCAGCCAGGGTCGTGGTTTGAGCGGGCAAAAGAGCAAAATTTGTACGACCGTTCGACAAAGTCTCGATAAGCGCCCACTCTCTCTCGATGAGTAGTGGGCCTGCAGTCAGTAAGCTGGTATAGCTTTTTTTTTCGGTTAGTCCTGCCGGCGTAGCTTGAAAGCTCGTCGGTAGGCGTCCAGTGGTTTTGCATGTATCACCTTGTACCGGGAGGGCGCGCTTTAGCGATGCTACTCTTGGCTTGCGTGTGCGTGAATAGTCCGTCTGTCCGATAGATATCTGGTTGATCCTGCCAGTAGTCATATGCTTGTCTCAGCTTTAGCGATGCTACTCTCGGCTTGCGTGTGCATGAACGTCTGTCCGGTCAGTCGCCATGTGCACATTTGCGCTGGAGAGGCTCAACCGTAAATCGGGAGATCTGCTCGCAACTTAGACGAGCAGTATCTTCTGTGGGCAGTTTCTCGCCTCATGTTTGTGTGTGGTCTGCTCTGGCGGTCAGTCCGTCTTCGGTGAAGGAAATCGTGTTGATCCTATAAGTAATCATACGCTCATTGCTTGTCGCTACGCTTGTCTTAAAACTGAAAATTAAAGGAATTGACGGAAGGGCCCGAGGCTCCCGAGAGCCAATATAAACAGGGATAACTGGCCGTGGCAGCCTAACGTCCACTGCATCTGTGTCCGTCTTCCAGTCGTCTTGCCATGCTCGCCACTGGAGCCAGACGGACACAGACGAGGGAGCGGGGACGAGGGTGTTGCGCGACCACTTCCTCGCTATACAAAACCAAAGCGCAAGTCATTCGTTCCTCATCAAATCAAAGATGTAGTGTAATGAATGGTCATCGTCAATGAATGGTCAACGTCATTCATGATGGACGAACATCGTGTGTCCTTGGCATTGCAATGAAACCTCGTAATGTATTGGATGTTTTCGATTTCCTATGCAAATTTTACGTTCAGTAAGTTTGCCACTGCTTTCTGTATGGCCGACGCTGATACCATTGTGAACATCAATACCAAGCGTTCTGCTCCCACATCGCTTGCGGCGATTAACCAAAGCTTGTGCTCATACAAGTTCATGCTGTTATGTCAGGGGTTCCCCTGACAAGTTCCTGCTGTTATGTCAGTGTTCCCTGACTGACTACTACACGCGTGTTGTAGCTCAGACGGTTGTCTGCTGCCTCATTACACACTGGTGGTCATGCTCTACACAAACACTTATGGGGATTAAAATGAGTTCAAGATTAGTCCTTGGATGACTATATCAGTCCTTATGAAGGATTAAATGAGTTCAAGATTAGTCCTTGTGATGACTATATCAGTCCTTGTAATGACTATATCAGTCCTTGTGAGGACTAAATGAGTTCATGATTAGTCCTTGTGATGACTATATCAGTCCTTATGAGGACTAAATGAGTTCAAGATCAGTCCTTGTGATGACTATATCAGTCCTTGTGATGACTATATCAGTCCTTATGAGGACTAAATGAGTTCAAGATTAGTCCTTGTGATGACTATATAAGTCCTTATGAGGACTAAATGAGTTCAAGATCAGTCCTTGTGATGACTATACCAGTTCTTGTGATGACTATACCAGTCCTTGTGATGACTATATCAGTCCTTGTGATGACTATATCAGTCTTTATGAGGACTAAATGAGTTCAAGATTAGTCCTTGTGATGACTATATAAGTCCTTATGAGGACTAAATGAGTTCAAGATCAGTCCTTGTGATGACTATACCAGTTCTTGTGATGACTATACCAGTCCTTGTGATGACTATATCAGTCCTTGTGATGACTATATCAGTCCTTATGAGGACTAAATGAGTTCAAGATTAGTCCTTGTGATGACTATATCAGTCCTTGTGATGACTATATCAGTCCTTATGAGGACTAAATGAGTTCAGGATTAGTCCTTGTGATGACTATATCAGTCCTTATGATGACTATATCAGTCCTTATGAGGACTAAACGAGTTTTAGATCAGTCCTTATGAGGCCTTGAGAGTAAGTAACGAAAATATGGAAGGCTAATGTAATCTGACAGGTCCTCCTAAGACCGTTCCTCATCAGGACCAATTCAACGCAATAATAAAAATGCCAGCAGCGTGAGCCCATGAGACCCAAAGGAACCCGAAGAACAGAGTGGAGAAAACATAACCAGTTCTGTTTAGGGCTAACTGGAAAGAGAAAGTGAGTTGAACTGAACTGAGTTTCCACATAATTTCTGACTAATCTGACGATTGCCCGTGAATTACTTCCTGTGTTCAGGAACTGACTCGATACTGATCATAAGAATGGCTGAATCCTATTCAGGGTAACAGTCTCCGCTACAACTTGGGGTTCATGCTCCAGTGGAAACATACACCAAACATGACATCAGACGAGAGTCTATTGTTTAGCCAGCCAACCCTGGGTGAATGAGGTCTTTTCTTAACACACACTCGCCATTTAACCTAAGCTTGCGTCCAAAGAACAGATGTGTCGCCTTGTCTGCATAGTTCTTCCACAACAAGGAAACAGATTTGTAACTTTATATACATGACAAGTCGCCATTTAACCTAAGCTTGCGTCCAAAGAACAGATGTGTCGCCTTGTCTGCATAGTTCTTCCACAACAAGGAAACAGATTTGTAACTTTATATACATGACAAGTCGCCATTTAACCTAAGCTTGCGTCCAAAGAACAGATGTGTCGCCTTGTCTGCATAGTTCTTCTACAACAAGGAAACAGATTTGTAACTTTATATACATGATAAGACAGACGTGGTTGCGGCCTTGTGGGAGCACGTATACACCTCAGAGGAGCAAATGGATTATCATGGTCTGGCAAGAATTAGGCAGCGAGGAATGACGAGGGGATTTGGCCGACGCTCGACGAAAGGCGAGACGGACATATAATCAGATTGCTACTGGTACTATTGGTGTTGAAACTCTTCGCTGGCTAATGAGGATGGGGATGGAGCACCTATGGGAATGCCCCGAATGCTGTGATGTCGGTTCCTAGATCAATCAATCAATCAATCATTGTATCCCAGTGGTTGTCCTAGTTTAGCCTGCCCTTGGTGTTGTCTGTCTACAGTTTTCTAGGTCTTCCCATGATTCTTTATCCATATCTTTTGTTGATGTTGTTGTTGTATGCTCTTATTAGCGGGTTAATTTTCATGAGATGACCAAACTAAACTAATTGCTGCTTCTTGAAGAATTCAATATAACGCGTTATATCTATTCTATGTCAGATGTCATCGTTTGGCATTCTGCTTCTTATGGAAACAATCAGCTGTCCTCAAACATGTCATCTGCAGGTCAGCGTGGCCGAATGGTTAAAAGGACTTGTTCTTAAATATCCGGTGTGCTGATGTCAAGGTAGCGGGTTCAACCCCTACACCGATCAGATGGACTAAAATGTTGACTTCTCGTCCTTGACTGATGGACGTAAATTAAAAGTATCTCTGAAATCGGAGTGGATTCGTCTGTTGGCGAGAGACACTGGTAATAGGAAAAGATAATCCACATGCAAAAATCAGTCCAGTGCACTAGAAGTGGATTTGTATGGACCACACCGGAGGAGGAGGGGGGGGGGGGAGGGCACACACACACACACAAAACATATTTCACATGTGGCGAGTTTTCTCTGGTGGGATGTTGAAAGGAGCCACGATTGGCACTGATAGCAAAGTGCGGGAAGAAGAAACAACAACAAGGGCACTATAAGTCAACCCCAGGCAGCTGGGTTAAACAAGAGACATTGGCAGTGGAGGTGAAGACCATTACTGATGTCAGCGGTCCAGTTGGATCACAGAAACAGACACTCCTAACTGATCATGTCTAGAAGGATGAGGAGGATGCAAGAACTGAAAACCATGTGGCTCTGCTGAAATACACAGCACACGAACTACAGTTTACACGCGTTTATAATATAAAGCCATAACACGTGTGCGATGTTTATTACTGCTGGCGTAACCCTACAACCATGATAGAAATGTTAACACATTGGTATGTATCTAGATTTTGTTGTATTACAGGGGCTAGAATTCCTGCATATGTACAAATGAACAGTCGGGAAGTTTCGTAATCAAGACAATGGAGAAATTATAGCGCGATATTTCACACGTCGTGTGAGCACCAAACGTTTCTATAACATCTTGCAGCCAACAAGAGCCAACTATATAGCTATTCCGAAATTAATCAACACTGGCTTCTCTCTCCTCCAATTAGGCATACAACCAGGCCACTTGCCATCTGGCAGCAAATGTGAGAAAAGCAACTTTTTGTCAGACGTATAACTGACAGTGATTCGGAAAACAGAATCGCTAGCACTTCTGACACACAACTGCACCAGAATGTTGAACACACGTACAACTTCCTGCACCAGTGTGTGAAATACGTACAACTTCCTGCTGAATACAGCATAATCAAGGAAGGACTCGGCAGACTGAACGATGTGTCTGCCGCCACACATCAACAACACGTTTGTATCTGGCTAGCACAAACACACCTGAAGCAGGTTAGGAAACAAGCATCCCTCTCCTCATGGCTACAGTTACAGGTAATTAGAGACAGACTACACTAAACGCACAAGACAAGTTCCTAAACGAAGAAATTCAAGGCCGTTGCTAAACAACAACAAGATACCTTCCAAATCACACAAACTAGATGAAACAGATCGGCCAGCCAGAAGCTGCCAGGAAAAAATGAAGAGATTGTGATTAGGAAAACATGACTGTAAAAACAAACAAACAACAACAACACCCGTACAATAAAGTGCAAATGCCAAAAATAATGAAAGTTAATGTAAACACGGTAAAAATAAACAAAGAATCTATAAATATGAAAGGATGCATGAGCTAGCGGATGTTGCTTTCCGTGTAGACAGAGATTCGGTGAAACTTACCCGCAGGTGTAGATCTGCTGCGAGATAAAAACGCCAGTTTATTCTGCCAAATATTCAAACCCAATATGAACGGGTAGAGTGGTCGCGCGGGTAGGATTCCGATGGTCTCAGAACTTGTGGCATGTCCGAATAGCAGCGGGTTTTTGTGTAGACTGGGGGAAGAGCTTGTGGCATGTCCGAATAGCAGCGTGTTTTTGTGTAGACTGGGGGATGAAACAGGAATTGGCACGGCAAGTTTCTAGTGTACCTGTGTTTGTATTATTGCCAGGCAGAAAAAAAACAACTTAAAAGTCTGCGGTATGCTGACCTCCCAATTGTATTGGACACTTTTATAAGAAGAAATAAGCTAGAGAACTCGGTGACAACTGGCAAGATTGAGAAGAAAAGAATAAGGGGGAGGCAGAGAGGTAAATACTTGGATGGCTTGGTCGCGTGGGCATTGTCGAGATAAGATCACGAAGCTGATCCACGACTCTGGTGATCGTGTAAAATGGCGAAACATGACCGCTCACTCTTATGGGCATGGTACACGACGATGATGATGATGACAATCTCGAGTTAACACACATATACTTGTGACCAACCGCGACTACCCAGGAAATTTGCTGGTACTTATTTTATTTATTTTTGTTTTTTTCAGACAAGGTGAACACCCAAGGGAGGTTTTAACCCAGGGTCACTTAATAGCTTCGCCCGCCCGCCCACCAACCAACTCCCCGGCTAACGCGGCTCAGTACCGAAGTAGTAAGAGCTTAATTATCTCTCCACTACGCGCAGTGTCTGGGTGGCGCCAAAACACGGCTATTTAACTCCGGTCACAAGTTTAAAACCGGACAGCGGCATTCCCCTGAAGCACTAAATTAGTGCCTATTGTTAGGCAAGGCATGGAGAGGAAGGGAACTGACCACCCACTTACATACAACAGTTTTATATTAAGAGATGTGCAATCCTGATTATTTCACACATTTACAACATATTTTCGAGTGCTGCCTCTGTCTGAGCTTCCACCAGGACAATCATGATTATTTCACACATCTACAACATGTTTCGAACGGCTACCTGGGTCTGAACTTCCACCAGGACAACCCGACTGCACACCAAACAACACACAATCGTTCCTTATCAACCACAGCACACCTGGGTACTGTTGTTGATGCTTTCCTAATAGCAGGGAGCCGCCAGTCGCCATCTGAGCAGTGCTGGGATAAGCAACGACAACAAGGTCGCAAACACAACATTCTCTTGCGATGTTTCCACCCCAGCGTCAGGTTGTCGACATGGGCAACTTTCAGGATATGAAGAGGAGACATTGTAGACATACAAATTACGTCTTTTTCATCTGTGAAATAAAAGTCATCCTGGGCACCGCTTAATTCGGTCACCCAGCTGGTTTTCATGTGGTTTAAACCTGGTTATACCGCCGTAGAGAGACGGCACTTCTGTCATGAACACTCAATAACTTCCATAAACCTGGCCTAAATACCGCTTAAAACCGTAGAGAGACGGCACTTCTGTCATGAACACATCCCAAAAACTTCCCATAAACCTGGTTATACCGCCGTAGAGAGACGGCACTTCTGTCATGAAACTGCCAGTACCTTCCATAAACCTGGTTATACCGCCGTAGAGAGACGGCACTTCTGTCATGAACACGTTAATAACTTCCCATAAACCTGGCTATACCGCCGTAGAGAGACGGCACTTCTGTCAAGAACATTGTCAGTAACTTCCCATAAACCGACAAGTGCAAGTATACACGGGTGCAGACACTCGGGTGGAGGAGGCTGATAAATACAGGAGTGAACATTCTCTACCCAAAGCTAAATGTCTAACAACCACGTCATCTATGACAATACTCAGTGCAAAGTCTACACATTAACTAAATACAACATAGTGTTGCCATGACTTGACATGGGAGTCACAAGCTCGGTACCCATTCCACTGACAGACAACATCTGACCATTCAATGTGGCCCGGTAAGTCACTTTAGTGGGAAGGTAAATAACCGTGGCGACCATCTTCTTGGATGGTGACCCGGGGAATGGAAAGACTTGATAGTTAGGTAAATATGTGTTTTTCTCAACGACAACAGACACGAGTTGAGTCATAATAAATTGATCTTAGGTTTTATTTTAAAACCAGTGTTTCCTTAGCTATACAAGTGCCATTGTTGGCTCTGTTTAAAGTATGTGTGGATGTTTTTGTGACATATTTTGATTTCCGAGTTTTACACATCTCCAAGTTACCATACTGTGGGTTAGTGTGTGGAGATGTCTCCAAGAGATTTACACAGTGGGTCAGTATGTGGAGCTAGTTATCATAAGTCTACACAGTGGGGCAGTATATGAGGCTATCTCCCAACTACCCAAACAGGGTGCCAATATGTGTCTTATCTCCTAGCGATCTACCCAGAAGGCTTGCATTTGGCGCTGATAACTTTTTGTTTCACGTCATTCTGGTCACGAATTTTAATTATAGCCATTATACATCAATATAGTTGTACTGAACATATTGGAAAAAAGAGCCCATTAAATATACGTGAAATAGCTATGACTTTCTTTAAGAGTTAAACATGTACAAATACTGAGACTAAGTTTACTTCAGAAAATATTAAAGTCCTCATTTAACTCCTTAGGGTTAAAAATGGACATCTGTCTTTTATTTTATTTGGCGAAATGTGTTTCGTACACATCATTATTCTAATTAGGCGACTGATACCAAGCTTTCCACCCCTACATTGAATTTAAGGTGTAGGGGAAACAGCTGAATAATCCAGCTGTGGTTACCGAGGAGTGGGTGCCAGCTTGCATGAGAAATAAAAACACTCACTTGCTCTGTCCAACAGTCTCCGCTGTGGTCACAGACATGGTGTCCGCCTCTGACTCTTCACTGATTGCCTTGCTGTAGAAGGGTGATGGTAGGAAGTATATATAAGACATGGCTAGCACAGGGGGGAAGACACTGCTACAGACTGAATCTATACTCGTGTGTGTATAACATTAATTATACATACATACATACACACACACATACATATAGAGGTGACATAGAAGGGTGATGGTAGGAAGTATATATAAGACATGGCTAACACAGGGGGGGGGGGAGACACTGCTACAGACTGAATCTATACTCCTGTGTGTATAACATTAATTATACATACACATACACACACATACATATAGAGGTGACATAGGTGCTGTCATTGTGCTACATGTGCCAGATCTAACAGCGATCGTGTAGGGGAGATAATACACAGCTATACATGAACAAGTATGCCACTATGAAATATATGATTTCCAGCTACATTCTCAAGCAAGCAAGCGAGGCAGGCAGCGAGCATCGGCCAAGATGATTAATCATGCCTAATATATGCTGAAACATGTATGTTTTGAAAAAATATGCAACTAAAACGAGGTAATGATAATAATCTATAATAAACAGACACAGATCAAGCCTCGCTTCAAATGTTACATTTTTATTTTTAAAAGTGGGTACACATTTAAAGCCACACTTTTTCTGAAACTAATTAGAAAACTGTCACTGCTTAAATTGTGCGTTTGTATGCAGTTATTTATTTACAAATATATAATTTGCCAAAAGTGAAACTTCACATTGTAGACGTAACAGGTAAAAACAGAAGAGACAACGGAAAGAACAATACAGAGAGCGTTAATGAAAAGAGTTGGGCCGACGGGGAACACCAGTTGCAATGTCATTTTATTGTATGCAAGAAATGTGCAAAACATCTTCACCAAAGCCACTGTCCTGACTGGCAAACAGAATGGCAGAACAGCGGTTTTCTTCACAAAGGCGAGGCGTACTTTGGAAAAACAGTTTAGAATCTCCAGGCTACCGAGTTAGTTCGTTCTTTCTGCAGTCTACTGGCGTTCTCCAACACCTATTTCCTTTTAGTCAAGCGCTGTGTTTGCTCAGTACTTGCTATCACTGAAGTCAATCAGTAGCCACCCAGGGCATTAGCAGGAATAGCGATAGCCCCTCAGAGGCAGCTATAAAAGTAGTTACCCGTGCCATGACCCAATACAGCAAACACTAGAACATGGCGAATAACATATCCTTTCAACATGTCCGAGGAGTGACAGTACCTCGCCCAGAAGCCTGGGTGAAACAGTGTACTCAGCAGACAAGACCTCGCCAAGAAGCGTGGGTTAGACAGTGTACTCAGCAGACAAGACCGCACCCAGGAACGTGGGTGAGAACTGTGTACCCAGCAGACCTCGCCCAGAAAGCGTGGGTTAGACAGTGCACCAAGCAGACAAGACCTCGCCAGGATCGTGGGTGAGACAGTGTACCCAGCAGACAAGACCTCGCTCAGAAGGTTGGGTGAGTGAGTGCACTCAGCAGACAAGACCTTACCCAGGAGCGTGAGTGAGTGAGTGCACTCAGCAGACAAGACCTCTCCCAGGAGCATCTCACATTGCATTCACCTGCTGATGGCAGCACGGACAAACTGACAGCGCTGATGGCATCATCAAATATGCGACGTGCTCAGGTTCCTCCCAAACCTGGCGAACACGACATGCTAGCTAATCCAGCTCTGGTGAGATAAGCAGCCTAACGTTTCATGACCACATCAACTCTGAAGGCACCCCGAGGCTGCCTTTGACAGAACCTGCATCAAGGCGTACCCCCTAGAGTGAAGCAAACAAGTCTCCACATCCAGTGCTGGAGGGAGAATGAAAGATTATATTAAAACAGCCGACAGTGCTGTTATTGTAGAAGTTTTACACAGATAACACATCAAATACGTGTAGCCGCCTGTCTGATAACTCCACCATTGGAGGCAAGTGAGATATGTCCCAGCAGCATCCACTGACACCACCTGCAGTTTGTTGTGTAAGAAACGTTGCTCGTCAGCTCAAAGGGGGGTCCTGCACGAATGGCATAGGTGTCTGGTGATTGTCAATAAATCTGAAGGTGGAATGCTGGCATGTCAAGTGGCTATCTGAGACTGGCTCTGAATAAGACATCGAGCACAGAACGGTTACAGAGAAACACTGATCATTGATAAGCATGGCAGCAAACAATCCCAGAGAACAGGTGTAGACAAATGTATATTCGTGGGGGGGGGGGGGGGGGGGGGGGTGGGGAAATGCTCCCGTCCCAACCTCATACGTTTAGACCAAGAAAATTTGATATTTATATAGAGAGAGCACGCACGAGAGAAGAGAGAGAGAGATGAGAGAGAGATGAGAGGCAGAGAGAGAGAGGAGATGAGAGAGAGGAGAGATGGAGAGAGAAGAGAGAGGAAGAGGATGAACGATATGGAACGGACTTATTTTTAAGAGATGAAGAATTGAGCACGCAGGCTCGTCTCTCATTTGCTCTTCTTATCTCTCTGCTCTCATACACTTATTTAATTCATACATTACTTATAAATCTAATCTTAGACAACAGAAACGATGTGCATTAAAACGCATGGGAAATGTGCAATAATTAATAATACAACGACTCACTAACACTAATATTTTGACATGGTAATTATAAGCCACTGTTATGTACCACAGTTAGGAGAATGTTTATTACAATAGTTGTCCTGTTGATAAAGTCGCTTAAAAGTCGACAGGGTCGACTTCATTGCACCGGGTTTTATCCCATATGGCTCGGTCTCTTTCTGCAGCACGGAAAGCGTCGCACAAAGCACGAACTCCGTAGCTTTTAGCGACGACCCACAGGAGTCTCCGAAACATTTAACTCGTAAACCGAAGGACGCGGCCCGGAATCGAACCCACAACCTTCGGAGCACGAGCCAAACGGCTTGACCACTTCGCCACAGAGACTCCAAAAAAAAAAGTAGCTTAAAAGTCGACATGGTCGACTTCATTGCACCGGGTTTTATCCCATATGGCTCGGTCTCTTTCCGCAGCGCGGGAAAGCGTCGCACAAAGCACGAACTCCGTAGCTTTTTAGCGACAATCCACAGGAGTCTCCGAAACATTTAACTCGTAAACCGAAGGGTGCGGCCCGGAATCGAACCCACAACCTTCGGAGCACGAGTCAAACGGCTTGACCACTTCGCCACAGAGACTCCCTCATATAATGTCTGTTGATGTTATTATTATTTGAGACTATTATTTGAGATGTTTCTTTTTATTATTATTGTTATTGAGAGAGAGAGAGAGAGAGAGAGAGAGAGAGAGAGAGAGAGAGAGAGAGAGAGAGAGAGAGAGAGAGAGAGAGAGAGAGAGAGAGAGAGAGAGAGAGAGAGAGAGAGAGAGACACCGTGACATCTGTTCCTACCCTATAACCTTATATGAGGGTGCAATATCCTTGAGGTAAATGTTCAGACCAGCAGGTCATTAAATGTGTTCAGATAAGCACAGGGCAGTAGTCTCCACCTGGTCCGGAGATAGTGGATCGGATCCGGAGTTAGTTGATCGGGCGCCTGGACTACTCCGGACAAGGGCGACAAACCCGGAGTTAGTGGAACGGACGCCTAGCCTACTCCGGACAGGGGCGACAAACCCGGAGTTAGTGGATCGGGCACCTGGCCTACTCCGGACAAGGGCGACAAACCCGGAGTTAGTGGATCGGGCACCTGGCCTACTCCGGACAAGGGCGACAAACCCGGAGTTAGTGGATCGGGCACCTGGCCTACTCCGGACAAGGGCGACAAACCCGGAGGACCAATATGCGCGCTGCTCATGTGAACAACCCCACAGAAGATGGACACGGACAGGGGCTGGTCGAAAGAGCCACTACCCGGGTGACATTTCCAAATGAGATAATTTACACACGAATGAACATTTCTAGCATTTATTTGTAATTCTGGTTTACGTACAACTGGATAATCGCAGGGGCTACGGCGCCCGTGCACTTTTGCTGAAATTCTCCTGGGGTGATTATTAAGGAGCTGAATAACTTTAGGGAAATATCAGTGTTCAGTGAAAGTGATTCATGATTTTTTAAAAAAAAAACCCGTCTAACAGCCCCCCCCCCCCCCCAAAAAAAAAATGGGAAAGAGGGGGTGGGGGGAAGAGTATAACTTACAGTAACCATACAGTTATTTCTAGCTAAGAAACAGCCAGCGGGAATCTCCCAGGTTTTCGCGAAATCTTCGGGAACCACGTTCCCTAAAGTGCCACTTGTCACATGACCCAGGACAACACCAAACAATGGCTCAGCAGGAAGATGATTGGTTATTTGCTGGCCAGTGACAGCGGAGGACCAGACATGACGCACACTTGTCATTGACACAGCAACTTCTCACTGACACAGCAGTAACTGGAGAAAAGCGAAATCTCCGAACGAACACACACACACACACACACACACACAAATATATATATATATATATATATATATATATATATATATATATATATATATATATATATATATATATATAAAGTTGCATATCCTTTACATGACGTTGCAGTCGACATCATGATTTTACTGCCGTTGTTGTTGTCTTGGCAAGTTTTACGTTCAGTAGCTTGCCATTACTTTCATTATATATATATATATATATATATATATATATATATATATATATATATACATACACGTGTGTGGTGTGTGAGTGAGAGAGAGAGAGAGAGAGAGAGAGGAGAGAGAGAGAGAGAGAGAGAGAGAGAGAGAGAGAGAGAGAGAGAGAGAGAGAGAGAGAGAGAGAGAGAGAGAGGAAGCGTGGGAAAATAAGACAATTTGCATATCTATGTTAGGCGTCATTTACTATTTAGGAAACTTCCATTTTGCTGAGGACAAGTACGTCTTGCATGATCACCAACCTTGACATACACTTAACAACAGCAGAATTATTTATAACCCTGCGGGAGAATCCCCGCGTGACAACCTCGCGCTAACGGGAAAACCCGGTGATGACTACTAGCCAATGTGTGACACTTACTCCACAACGCTGAACCGTCCCATGATGGCGGCTTGCCACTGGAAGGCGGCAACGGTATTGTTGGGCGGGCTGCCGAAGAGGCTGCAATCCACACACATCAACAACAGCATGGTACGGCAGGTAGTTGAGCATCATGCAGGAGTAGTGGTGGAGGCCGCGGTCGGTGGAATGGTCAGTCGTGGGTGATTTTGTTAGGGCGACGGCACATGGTGCGGGGGAGGAGGGTAGTGGTTGTTATAAACAACAATGAAAGATACAACAAATAAGCAGAGTTAATAATGGAAAAACATACAAATGCAATATTAGAAAAGTCGAAGTAAGTTTGCAATTGAGAAAGCTACGCATAAATCATGGTGCACAGCCAGGCATAGCACATTAACACCGAGAATTATACCGGGTGTTTGTAAAGTCTCACTACACTTTGTATGTAGAAAACCATTAAAAAATGAAGTACATTACGTCATCAAATATTGTGCTCCACTCTCTACCGTGAAGTAATATGCAGCAAATGGTTGTCGTCTGCTGGAATAATTCTTTGCACTCCAACAGAATAGTGTTATCAACGGAAGAAAGCATTTTTCAAATGTGTTCTACATACAAAGTGTAGTGAGACTTTACAAACACCCGGTATATAGTAAACAACAACACAGATAACATATAACACATGAAATCATAAACATGAACATATTGCTGGAAAATCATGATTGTACATGCAGCATTTTAGCAGTTGTTGGTAACTAAACAATATTGATTTAAATTATAAATTGTCCATATGTGGGCGGTATTAGTGGAAATTAACATTAATTACATTTATGCACATTATGGAAACTTAAACACAGAGGTAGAAAAAAAAAGGTTGCACAATTTATTGCCTGGCGAGTTATATAACATAAGAAGTGAAGATATGAATGATACTTTGGCTGAAATATTTAACACAGACCCACTGATATTTTGTGTGTTTCAGAGGAATTATGACTCGTCTATTCCCTTCCTATGATATACAACTGTGCAATAGCACATTCAAGGTGCAGTGAAATGTGTCAGGCAATAAATTGTGCAACCTATGTTGTATGGTTTCTGTTGTTCCTGTTCACTAAGGGTATGCACTGTGTTGAATTACGTCAACCTTTAAAACTGCACAAACAATTCACGTCCCCTTAAATTGCTTCCTGTACATAAAACAGTATCACAGATACAAGATGACAGTGGTATTACTTCATATCAATATTAAATAGTGCTGCCTAGAAAGCTAATAAATCCAGCCAAATGTGTGCAAAGCCAAGGTTACAAGTGCACAAAAGCTATTAGTCACGCCACCAGATGGCAGTGCTGCTTAGCAGAAATCTGATTTAAAGGTGTACATACATAGTTGTGGTTGATAGAAGCCATAAAGCTATTCAGTTAGAATAAAGCTATACAGTCAAAATAGAGCTATAAAGTCGAATAAAGCTATCAAGTCATATCAACAGAGGGTACTATCGCCAAGAAAGGACCACAAATTATCATTTCTAAAAGTACTAAATAAAGTACTCAAGTCGAGAGGGCCGACTTCACGGCACCGAATTTTGCTCCACTTGGCTCGGTCACTCGCGACAAGCCGCTCGCCGATAGCATTGGGACAAATTGCTCTCGTGGTCTGGATAACAACGTCCGGGGAACGAACCTACGACATGCAGAGCATGAGGCTAAACTACTTGGCCGCGGAGACCTAGAATTGCACACAATTATAGCCAGAAGTGAGTAAAGAGAATGACCTCGGACATCCTGACGCCTACACATCACTTCTGATGATCGTGGCTAACTGATGTCAAACAATAAAACTTCTGAACAAAACAAAACGACCGTTTCAGCTTACTGGATAACGTCAGTGTAGTATACACAACAACACACGTATTGTTCTATTAACAGACAATTCAAGAATTATAGTTTCAGGGAGTGCTCTTTTTTCACTGGGGAGAACCCGCTGAGAGGTTAATGCCATGACTCATTTTTTACAACGCCCAGCCTGGGTGTTGGTAGACAAGTCCATGAGAACTAATCAACTCAGTGTTGTAATAGAACTGTTAGTCCGGCTTCCTAATTACTACGAGTGGTAGATTACAAGACCAGTACCACATGCACAATCTCTCTGTTCCATCACTTTTTATTATGTGGACAAAAGCGAATACAATGCTGAAACTAAGAGGCACTATAAACAAACGCCGGTGTTCATGGCGAAAACTCCAGCGATCGCAAAAAGCAGCCAGACTGGCCACTAACTAGGGGCACCTCTTTATGATGCGGTATATATATATATATATATATATATATATATATATATATATATATATATATATATATATATATATATATATATATATATATAAACTTGGTGCCCAACTTTCAATGGACTGCCATGGATCTCCGCATATGCGCAGTTCCTGCACTAAACATGGAAAATCACAAGTTTCTGAGCTTGCAAATGAAATGTAGAGCTCTGTAACACAGCCAGCACGGAGATGTAACTCGGTACCGTTCTCTACACTAACATCATCCTGACAGACACAAGCCCTGTTCGTAGTTGATATGACTTGAACGTCAATTCACAGGACTGACAAGAGTTACAACTCATGGCCGTCCTGGGTCTTCTCAACCAAACAACAACATCAAAAATGTGTGCTAGATCTGTTACTGCTACAGACACGTGAAATGTTACGCATTAAATGCCGTTTGGCCAGGAAAATATAGGAACCAACACTAAGTCTTCAATATTCCACATCATGCTCGCTGGTGGAATCTCGAGGTTACTGACCTAAGATGAGACATTTATTCACATGTACTAGTTACAGAAGAGGAGGTAGAGACATGAGGACAAATTAGACAACTAAAAGCTATATGCATTCAAACAGGCCTCTTCCAACAAACAGGGTCACATTGTCAGACCATCTAAGGGTATGTATCTTCTGATCAATGCTTGTGAATTCATTTCTTATCTGCTGTATACTAGCTAATGAAACTGTCAGGCGACTGGTTATACCAGCGTCTATTTATACATTGTTGCATACCAGCGTCTATTTATACATTGTTGCAATAAACTGTTGGGGTTTTCCCATTTACACCAGCGAATTTCCTTACCCATCTCAAACGTTACAGGATGCAAACAGATCACCAATCATTTCATTTTCCTCAAACAGTTACAGGATGCAAATATATCACCAATCACTTAATTTGCTATATCCTAAGTAGTATATATGAGGATCCCCCCCCCCCCTCCCACGGGCCGGAGAAGCTGTCTGATGATGATTTAGCAAACACTGCTTGGTTAAAATAAAATTAATATTTCTGTTATTATGCAAACAATTGGACAAAAACAAGTTTTCTTCATCAGAGTACATGCCAACTTGCATTGTCATTTCAAAACAGAAAGGTCATTCCCGGGCAATGGCTCTTTCTCTTGCGTGCATTGGCGGACTGGTCTTAAAATATAGGTTGCCAGGATTCAAAGCTCATTAACATTTGAAACTTATTGTCTAATTTTTAAGAGGGTCCACTTCCCATGGGGCCAGCTGAAGGCCAGTCCGCCAATGTTTGCGTGAGAGACATGCAATGAAGATGTATACACAGACTAAAACAGCGTCTAGCTGAGAGAGTCATACAATGAGCGAGATACGTAAGCTGTTATGAAAAGTACAGGAATATAATAAAGATGACGAGGTTACGTCAAACAAGTATAATCATTCTACACATAATAAGCAAATAGAAAGTGTGGAAATATAACTACCTGGTTTGTAACGATGTCAATAAATAAACTAGCTACACATAAGGAACAACATAGACATGTATCTGACAGCACTGGAAGCAGCCGGTCGATGTTGCTGGCGGCAAATATGCCTAGTAAGGGCTTAATGAAGTAAACTGAAAACAGTACTTCTCTAGTAGAATTACCTGATTTCTATGTGTCTGTTTATCAAGAAATAATTTCTTACATGTCTACTTATGGCGAATCTACATTATAACACTAAGGGCAAACTCGCGGATGCCCAACCTCCCTCACGGTGTATACATCATACAGTGTAGATGCTGATTGTTTTAGTAACACAAGGTTGTAAACAATCCAGTTTCATTCCCTCATGTTGGACATGCCAACACAGATTAGGCCTTCACCCCAGACTAGCAGACAGATGCTCTAAACACTGGCTGGGACCACAGTGACCACCACCAATTATAGTAAAATAAAATACCATCTGACAAACCATAAAGTCACACAGAATACAATCAGTAGTATGTTCACCATCAGTTGCAGAATAGCCAGCATGTCCGATGGCTTGTGGGTCCTGTAAAAGTGTCCCCCATCCCCCTTAAACACGATCTAATGTGTTTCAAATGTTAATGTCCTGTTAGTAGCTTTGTCTCCCCACAACCAATACTTTGAGACCCAGCCTACCGTTGTCCACCACCCTTACTTTCCAATGCCCATTGCTCAATACAAAAACGGGACTGGAGCTACATATCTACAATAAGCTGTATGGCAGGGGAAAAAGGCCCTTTACGTTTTTAACTTTTACTTATTTTACTATTAAAATAGCTTTGGTATCAATTTAATGAAGCTACGTCATCGCGTGTTCATCCAGAAGTCTGGCAAGAGTACTTCTGCTGCTAGGAACCAAGGATCATTGATGTGACAGGCTGGTGCCCTAGTCAACGTTCTATAAGTAACTCCTCTTTCTGTGACAGCAGTGGCAGAAATACAACATACGTAACCATGTTATTACTGATGTTATTTCGCGTAATTTCTGAATGTTTGGGACATGGATGTGTCAAAGCTAGAGACAACCTGCTGCTTCCAGGCAGTAGATTTACTTAAGAGCACATGGCTTAACGTGGCAACAGAAAGACACCAGATGCTGCAGTGCGTGTTAAGTGAGACCTGAACTGTGTGGGACTCACCTGGATGTTGGTAGACTGTGCCTGTGTGATAACTGCGCGGGCGTGGATAGTTGGTTCGGCTGGAAGGATGAAACAATCCAACATGGATACACAACCAGGAATACACCATTCAAATACAGATACACAATTAAATCTCAATCAAGGATACACAATTCAATCAGATACACCTCTCAAACATAAATACACCACAACATTCAATAATGTATATACAACATTCAACCATAGATACATAATTAAACCACAGATATACCACTCAACCATGGATACAGCTCTTAACAATGGATATAGCACTCAACCACCCATTTAACTGTGGATACACCACTTAACAATGGATATACCATTCAACAACGCCACTCAATTGTGGATACACAAGTTAACAATGGATATACCACTCAATTGTGGATACATCAATCAACCACGATCAAACACTACATGGAGGTCAAGGTAATCAAATAGTAAAAACTGCCCAATATAGTGTCAGTGCTAGGCAAACCATTAGGAGAAGGAGTGACCAATTTCTTCATTCTCCATGGGAAGGGCCGAATGTAAGACAGGTGTGTGATCAATTTAGGAATCTGATGAAAAAAAAAGTTCCTTCGTTGGTTACTCATTTGTTTAGTCCCATCTGGCAATGCTCGGTCGACCCGAGTCAATGACCACAGAAAAGACAACGCCCCTTTTCAACTGCGAATTGAATCCATGCAGCAATGCCGGCGGGCCACTGCCCTTTCAGAGAATATGTTACACTAGAAACCACCAGAAAGTTGGTGAAATCCACACTGCAGAAGCACGATTGACCGATATACGACAAGACTGATGTCTGTAAGCAAGAACTGCTCGGGGCAAACATATTACCACGGGAACAACAACAGCAGCCAGCACACACAGCAACATGCGTTCTCCGGTGTTCCCGTACTGGCGGTGATGTGTGCGCGCGTGGTGCCATAGAGGTCAATGCCCCCCAGGAGAGGAGAAAACTGTGTTCTCCATTATTGTTTACAAACAGAAAATACTTTGGCCCACAAAGACGCTACCTGCAGGTAGAGACATTATACGGGGGAGTGGGGAACGCGAGGAAAACTCCAAGACCAATTATTACAGTAATAAAAGAAATACATGAGAAATACATGTATGAGTGTTGGCTGTCTCTCAAGAAACACGTTTCTCATACTCTGGGATAGAAAATGATGGCAACAGTGTGAACTAAATATCAGACAAAGAACTAGATAAGCTAAAAATACATTCTGCAAAATGAACGAAATATTAGCATCTAAAAATAGCACCTTTACAAATGAAAGTTGACAAGTATTATGTAAGCAAAACTAATGGCGCAGAAGCTTGGACAAAGAGACAGAGAAAAAAAAATAAACATGAAATAAAAGCATTAGAAACAAACAACTAGAGGTATTTAATGGAAACTAAATAAAACAAATGCAGCCGTCAGATGAAAATAAGAGAGCTTTGAAGGAAGGGAAAAAGGAGCTAAATCATATAATTCGGCCACATTAAAAGATATGATCTTCTTATACTGGAGGAATAGGTCGAAGGCTACAGACGTGAGATAGGAAACAGAAGTTGGCAATGAGGTGCATGAGACAGTAGCATGGGGAAACAGATGATTCACAACAACCAATGCGTCTGCGTCTGTGGGTCGTCCAGGCAGTTCCCTAATTCCCATATACCGGGTTCCAAGTCAGAGTAGGCCATTTGGATTAGACCGCTTTGTGTTGTTTCTCAAAATGGTACGAGCGTCTGCGTTCAGGCGGCAATGGTAAACTACTGAACATAAATTTTCCTGGAAAATAACAGCCTACAAAATAACAAGTCAATAAATGCTGGAGCTGAAAGCGACGTCCTGTAAAGGATATGCAACCAACTTGAGTAGTAACATGCAACTAACTTGAGCAGTCAATGTGTACTACCAGAACCAGAAAGGGTTAAAGATTGTTCAATTTAGGAAGTTCAGGACTGACCTCTATGCCAGGTACACAGGAAGTCGACATTCTAAAATCACGACATCAAAAAGCCCAAGATGGCCGTAAAACCGCCAGGCTGAACTAGGAATCGATCAAATGATGGGCTCTTAATATAATGGGGAATGCTGGTCATAACGGACAATATACCAGCCTGCCATTACAGTGAATTCGGCAAGGGCCGAATGTAAGACGGGCCTGCGTGTCCAATTTGTTACCCTTTGAAAATAAAGTCTGTTCGTTCGTTTGTTCGTTCGTGATGCGTCTCTAACGGACACTGCCAGGCGCTCTGAAGTGGATCTCGTCACGTTAACTGGCGACAAGACACTTCTCTAGGGAGATACTACGTATGACACTCTACTTAAGCTGTACTTAGTAATTAACCTAATGTCACACTCAGCATCTGTCACAACAGTCATCATTCAAGTCTAGTCTGTAACATGCTCAGGACTGACAACACGTGGTCCTCCTACCTGCGTCTTCACCGGAGCCGACACGGAACGTTTGTCTTTGAATGACTGAGAAGGCCGTAGAGAAGTTCCTGTGGGAGAAATACAGATAGACTGAGGCCACGCGGAGGTTGATAATGTACTAAGTGGCTGAGTCACATGTTCTGGTTAGCTGGGTGAATGGTGTAGGCGTTCGTATCTGGAATAGTAAGTGTCTGTTCATCTGGTATTCTGTGTGGGTGTGTGTGTGTGTGTGTGTGTGTGGGTAGAGTGAGGGTGGGGAATGGCCTTCATTTCACAGCTTCAGCTTTTGGAATGCATACAATGTGTAAGTGTGTACCGCATGCATGTAGACAGACAGAAGGACTGACGGACAGACAACCAGAGAAAATGTATGTATATATTTGTATGAAGTGCTAGACAGACGAACAGACAGTCAGAAAGAATTACAGAGAGACAGACAGACAGACAGATGCTAGAGAGAGAGACAGACAGGCTACATGGCAATAGTCAGAAATAGATACACCAAAAACATCTCACATAAACAGCTTACATCCACTGCAACATAAACATCTCACTCTGATTACAACACAAACATCTCACATCAGTAACAACACAAACATCTCACATCAGTTACAACATAAACATCTCACATCAGTTACAACACAAACATCTCACATCAGTTACAACACAAACATCTCACATCAGCTACAACACAAACATCTCACATCAATTACAACACAAACATCTCACATCAGTTACAACACAAACTTCTCACATCAGTTACAACACAAACATCTCACATCATTACAACACAAACATCTCACACTGATTACAACACAAACATCTCACATCAGTTACAACAGAAACATCTCACATCAGTTACAACACAAACATCTCACATCAGTTACAACACAAACATCTCACATCAGTTACAACACAAACAACTCACATCAGTTACAACATAAACATCTCACATCAGTTACAACACAAACATCTCACACTGTACAACACAAACATCTCACACAGTACAACACAAACATCTCACACGATTACAACACAAACATCTCACATCAGTTACAACACAAACATCTCACATCAGTTACAACACAAACACTCACATCAGTTACAACACAAACATCTCACATCAGTTACAACACAAACACTCACATCATTACAACACAAACATCTCACATCAGTTACAACACAAACATCTCACATAGTACAACACAAACATCTCACACTGTTACAACACAAACATCTCACATCAGTTACAACACAAACATCTCACATCAGTTACAACACAAACATCTCACACTCAGTTACAACACAAACATCTCACATCAGTTACAACACAAACATCTCACATAAGTTACAACACAAACATCTCACACGAGTACAATACAAACATCTCACATCAGTTACAACACAAACAACTCACATCAGTTACAACACAAACATCTCACATCAGTTACAACACAAACATCTCACATCAGTTACAACACAAACATCTCACATCAGTTACAACACAAACATCTCACACTGATTACAACATAAACATCTCACATCAGTTACAACACAAACATCTCACACTGATTACAACATAAACATCTCACATCAATTACAACACAAACATCTCACATCAGTTACAACACAAACATCTCACACTGATTACAACATAAACATCTCACATCAGTTACAACACAAACATCTCACACTGATTACAACATAAACATCTCACATCAGTTACAACACAAACATCTCACATCAGTTACAACACAAACATCTCACATCAGTTACAACACAAACATCTCACACTGATTACAACATAAACATCTCACATCAGTTACAACACAAACAACTCACATCAGTTACAACACAAACATCTCACATCAGTTACAACACAAAGATCTCACATCAGTTACAACACAAACATCTCACATCAGTTACAACACAAACATCTCACATCAGTTACAACACAAACATCTCACATCAGTTGCAACACAAACATCTCACATCAGTTACAACACAAACATCTCACATCAGTTACAACACAAACATCTCACATCAGTTACAACACAAACATCTCACATCAGTTACAACACAAACATCTCACATCAGTTACACCACAAACAAATCGCATTGATTATAACATAAACATCTCACACTGATTACAATACAAACATCTCACATCAGTTACAACATAAACATCTCACATCAGTTACAACACTAACATCTCACATCAGTTACAACAGAAAGACTCACCAGTTACGGAAGCGGGCTGCCGTTCCAACAAAGCTCCTGGTATGGTTTGTTGGGGTCCATGGGATCCATGTGTGGGACCCCCCTCTCTGTGAAGCGCCTGTAACAAACAAGACACGCACGATGAGATCAACATATCCAACGTTAAACAGCCAGTAGAAATATCCCCCTCTCAGGTACATCAATCCCATGCCAGAATCCTGCCCCTGGGGTGTCCATATTCTATAGGCCAGGTATGGGGTGGATTGACCAGTTCCCTATCTCGCTACCTTTATTTAACAGAAAATTCTAATAAGTATTTGTTACTATTGAATAAGATATTGCACAATTTCTTGCCTGGCATATTTCGCTGCATCTCGTAAAGTGCATACAGCAGAGATATATGGTGTATTTTTAATGACTGTGGGGTGTTTGAAAATATTGCCGTTACAAGTTTTGTATTCACCCTCTGTGAACTCACGCAACATAAAAGGTAAATAGAAAACTTGTAACGGCAATGTTTTAAAAATCCCCACAGTCATTAAAAATATACCCTGTACATACCATTTCATGTGGGACAATGAATGCTACTTTGGCTAAAATATGATGTACGTCGTCGCTGAGCATGCGCGTTATATCCACGGAAGTCTTTACACTAAGTAGGAAGTCCTTCTGTTTACATAGTAATGGCTGAATGGATTAATATATAGTGCTTCAATATATTTAAGAATTCGATTATTATTCGTTGAATACACTATACAAGATGCAGCAAAATATACCAGGCAAGACATATCTGCGAGTTATATGGGCCTGAGAAAGAGAGGTGGGGGAGATGAGAAGGAGGAGGAAAAGAGAAAGAGAGAAAAAACAATGAAACAAAACTTTATTTTCAAAGGGTTAAGAATTGGGCACGCAGGCCCATCTACTCATTCTGCCTTCTATCACTCTCTTTCATACATTATTTAATCCCACACACGGCATTCGAGGCTAACTAAGAACAGCAATATAAAAAGATATGCATTATAAAGGCATGAGAAAAATGCAAAAATCACTACTAACATGATTCACTAAAATGAATGGATGATGTGGCAATTGTTATTAGCTATGGGAACATACTGACCTACCAAAACGGGACTGGATGTTATACTAGGTTGTTATTATTATTATTATTATTATTATTATTATTATTATTAAGGGGAAAGGTAATCTGTACTTAGATGGTGTTCGATTAATTTGCGATTATATGTATAGGGATTGGTGATGTCTTTGATTTTTTGTGGAAGATTGTTCCACAGCTGAGCTGCAGAGTATGCTAAACTTGTTTTGTATAAGTCTAACATAGACTTCGGGATGTGTAATTTAGTCGTAATTGATGTAAGTATGTATGCAGTTATGTACGTATGTATTTATGCATGTCTTGTGTATATATGTCTCGCTGCCTGTCTGTCTCATAACATGGTAATATGCATTGGTTATGTTCATAAATTTCATTTGACAATGTTTTTTCGCCTATGTGAATGTAACATGCAAAATAATTAGTTGATGTACAAAATATGAGTGGTTGGAAGGGCCAAATGTAAGACGGGCCTGTGAGCCCAATTTGTGACCCTTTGAAAATAAAGCTCGTTCACTCGTTCATTAAACCAACTTTTAAGTATATTTCGGTTGCCAGGTATATTGTCTCTGTGGCGATTTACCTTTTATCCATACATCTAACAAGTTGTCAAAGTATATTTTGATTGTCTAAAGACTTTCCTCTGCTGTCAACTCACTGTCCCATCGGTCTTACCAGTTGCTACAGAATATTACTATCTTTCATCCCCCCTCCCCACCCCTCTCTCTCGTGGCATGGCCAATTATTGCTGTTTCCTTCATAAACAGCATTACTTAGTGTGGTCAGCCATGTCATTTCTCAGCATCTGATGTAAACCTGCTATGTGCCCTTGAAGAAATTATCAATAGTATAGATATAACTGTCGGTCTCTCTGGCTGTGGGGTTACAACACTTTCTCTCTGTAATCCCGTTTATCACGCAGAGTCTCGTAGCGGAGCGAGAGCTGAGGCGGTTCGACCCCCGCTCGTGACTTGCGGGATACTGAGCCGGCCGCTCAGAAAGCAATGGCAAACTACTGAGCGCAATCTTGCCAAGAGATCAACATACAGCTGAAAGATGCTGGTGTTGATGGCCAAGTCCTGTAAAGGATATGCTAAAAAAAAAAAAAATTGATATAACTAGTTTACTGTACCACTAAGATTTCCCCCCCCCCCCCCCCCCCCCCCTGGACCGATCTCTTACACACGATATTATCCAGCGATTCCTTCTGTCATACAGAACACACATCGAGGTTAGCGGCGACAGAGAGTATCTTTGTGCCGCTTGCCTCACTGTCCCCACGCAGAAGCGGTGAAAGCTGCTAGCTGTCATCCAGAAAGAATTCAATATTTCTCCTTCAGATGTCCGACCCCCACCATCTCCCATTCAGATGTCCGACCCCCACCATCTTCCATTCAGATGTCCGACTCCCACCATCTCCCATTCAGATGTCCGACTCCCACCATCTCCCATTAAAATGCCCGACGTCCACCATCTCTCATTCAGATGTCCGACTCCCACCATCTCCCATTAAAATGCCCGACCTCCACCATCTCCCATTCAGATGTCCGACCCCCACCATCTCCCATTCAGATGTCCGACTCCCACCATCTCCCATTCAGATGTCCGACTCCCACCATCTCCCATTCAAATGCCCGACCTCCACCATCTCCCATTAAAATGCCCGACCCCCACCATCTCTCATTCAAATGTCCGACCCCTACTATCTCTCCTTTTGATGAACGACCACCACTATCTCTCCTTTAGATGAACGACCACCACTATCTCTCCTTCAGATGTCCTACTCCCACCATCTCCCATCCATATGTCCGACCCCCACTATCTCTCCTTTAGATGAACGACCACCACCATCTCTCCTTCAGATGTCCGACCCAATCATCTCTCCTTCAGATGTCCGATCCCCACCACCTCTCCTTCAGACGTCCGACCCCCACCATCTCTGCTTCAGATGTCCGACCCCACCACCTCTCCTTTAGATCTCCGATCCCCATCATCTCCCCTTCAGATGTCCCACCCCCACCACCTCTCCTTCAGATGTCCGACCCTCACCATCTCTCCTTCAGATGTCCGGTACCCCCCCCCCCCCCCCTTCAGATATCCGACTCCCACCATCTACAGGCTGCCATCATTAACTCTGCTGGAGAAGAATAAACACCAGCATTAACCGGCTACTCCCAGCAGTCTCTGCGCGTGTCGAGCTGTCTGGGCGTGCGCGGACAATCATTGAAGCTGTCAGTGCGAGGCCATCGATTATCGATGTTTGAGGGCATAGATTATCACTGATTGAAGGCACAGATTACCACAGTCTGAACGTTTGACAGCGTCGCAGATAACAGATAATCCATGCCAATCACAATGGCACCTTGCCGTCTTGATAGACGATAGTCTGTTACATTGTGCTTCCAAAAAGGCATAATAACTAGAACTCGTGGTGGTGGCCATTGTGACTGATCAGACAAATTCGGGCTGAAATGTTCGTCCATAATGGATGTATGCGAACATATGGTTATTTCCACCATCACGCACTACCTGACATGCTCAGTGTCTGCCCTATCTGCGATCATTTTCTCTTTTGTCTTTATTCCATTCCTGATCTTTTCCCCCATGCAACACTATTAGTAGCGATTTGTTCCCAAAGTGCAATATCAATTCCTGTATAATTTATGTCCGGCGTACACACACCTGTGTACCGTAGTAGAAATCGACCCCGAGATAATTTACATATCTGTAATTCACCAAAACGGATGTCCTTTGATATTCTACCACCGTCCATCCTCCTCATGTGCCTTATTCAAATCAATACCACGTGAAAATAGTGTGGGAAACAAGTGCAGTGTTGTCCGTCCTTCCTCTAACCATTCATTCATTCAGTAACATGTCCTTTGCAGAACCTCGCTCCCATAACAACCTTCCGGAAAACTTCTCGATCATAAGCAAGATGTCCCGCTTCCGATACACCCATCTGGGGTTCATCCGCCACCCATCTTCTCTTTAGCCTTCCTCTCTTCCCGGTCACATACCCCTCCATTATTGTTCTCTCCAAACTTTCGTGACGTTTCAAGTGACCCAAATATTCCAATTTTCTTTGTTTTAATCGTCTTTAAAAGCCAACCTTCTTTATATTCAGCTCTTGAAGTATGGAGCATTGTTCATTCTATATCCAGATATTCTTAGAACTCGTCTATGACATTTATATTCGAAGGCATTTATGCGCTGTTCAGCTTTCAGATATTCGACACCCCCCCCCCCCCCCCCCCCCCCCCTCTAACCACCATGTGAAAACGTTAGGCAGACCAGATACACGTGAGTTGAACACACGGATGACATAAGGAAAAAAAAAAACAACAGACAAAAGAAATACGGGAATACGTACATAATGGTATACAATAGACAGCCAGACACGGATATACACTAACACGCATAGAAAAATCTCTCTCGCTCCCCTCTCTCTCTCTCACACACACACACAAACACCCCCCCCCCCCCCCCCCCCGAGAGAAAATGGACAGAACAGCTAGACAGACAGACAGTCATAGGCAGAGATAAGGTTTAAATGTTTAAAAATAAAAGACAGATACATCCGTTTTAAAAAAAAAAAAACACACACCACGACACACCACACCCACCCACACACACACCATAGTGCAGGCAATGACAAGTAACCTCAAAAAAAGAATCCAGTGGGGGCTGACACGGGTCGGCAGGCGGGACAGAGAGAGAAAGCAGAGAGGCACCGAGTCAAGTAAAGTAAGCAGCTAGCTAAATTGTCAGAAGGCCGAGATACAGAGCGAGTGTTGCAGGTCGTCTGAACAAGTTGCTTGTGTACACGTCATCCAC
This sequence comes from Cepaea nemoralis, assembly GCA_014155875.1. Classification (NCBI taxonomy): domain Eukaryota; kingdom Metazoa; phylum Mollusca; class Gastropoda; order Stylommatophora; family Helicidae; genus Cepaea; species Cepaea nemoralis. The sequence continues at coordinate 27,507 of JACEFZ010018305.1, read as the reverse complement.
CCGAGTGACTCATGGTGATCTGGTCGGTTGTGTAACAAGTGGCTAGCCTATATACGGCACTGTGCCGCACGGGTGCTAGGTTCTGCCCAAGGTGGTCCTCCAGTGGCTGAGTCAGACTGAATGTCAACATACATACTTTTTATTTAAACCAGCAATTCTGGGTTGTAATCGGGAATACTAGATTATGTCTTATAAAAAAAAAATTACGATATTAATATCGTGCTCCGCTCTTTCATCGTGGAGATGTGTAGTGTTATACTTGTCTTCCCACTTCACTGGGATGTGTAGGCTTATATATGTTTTCCCCACATTCTTAATGTGTATGTGTGGTGTTATACTTTTGCTCCAGTTGTTCTTGATAGGGTAGCGTAATGTGTAAATGAGAGGAGAGAGACGTCCAACTAAACTATTTCTACACCTGAGGTCGGAATAAAACACAGAAAATATGACTAGGAAGTTGGATCAACTAACACACACACCAAATGTAGGTGAACGTTTCGAGCGACGTCTTCATCGACGAACAACAATAACAAACACAGACAACAAAAAAAACAGAGTATGTGACTCGGTATCTGAAAGGTAATCTGATCAACACATAACTAGGGACATAACAAGAGAAAGAAGTAGAGTCAGGGAGGGCGGGGGGGGGGGGGGGGGGGGAGAGGGGGGGAGAGGAGAGAGAGAGAGAGAGATAGAGAGAGAGAAGAAATAAAGAAAGAAGATGAAAACGCAAAAACAATGAGAATTTAAATGAAAAGAGAAAAGGAAAGAAACGAAGGAAACGAAGTTAGAGCACGCAACTTTACTTTCTGTAGAAGATACCAACTTGATTGTCGTAACAAATATCCCTGGTGGGGGACCATACTTACGAGCGATATTACAAGACATCCCAGGAATTAACAAAGACACCACACAACATAAACATCCCAAGGATACAAACAGCTACTAACACTGCGAACGCTCCTCATGACAGCGTGCCGGTCCAGCACCATTGACACGTTCAAACTCCCTAGCTACTGACGAGTGGGTCGCTGGCTGACGAGTGGGTCACTGGTTGACGAGTGGGTCGCTGGCAGACAAGCGACAGTTATCCTCAGGGTCAAGCGCTGATCCACTTAGTTGAAACAATCAATAAACAGTTCAGAAGATATCCAACAGTCCGTATGTCATAAAATACACGTAAATCGTGTCCCCGCGAAGAACAAACATGGCGGACAAGCGACAGTTACTCTATTCAAATCACGTGTTTAAACTGTCAGCTTCTCAAAGCCATGTAATCTAGTTTTCAATCAGGCCGGCATTAAGTTGGGCGTAACCGTTTGGTTCTCGTTCAGAAAGCGATAACAAACTACCAAACGTACAACTGTCTAAAAATCAACCCGGAGTTTGATCCAACGTCTCCAAAGGCATGTGCCATCAAATAGGTGCTTAAAAAAACTGTCCGATCAGGAGCCAACAGAAGTTGGGGTGTAGATCCACGTCCTACGGGACAGAACACAACCTGTATACATCCAAGTCAATACACAGCAAGTACAGTCACACTACTCAAAGCAAAAACTCCGGATCAGTCCCAAGTCAGCAGAGTGAATAAACAACCACAGAGTAAAACATAAACAAGAACTTGTAGAAACTGTTCACACCGCCTTAGGTAACCCGTAAAAATAAACCCGCATTAATCACCAGCCAACTCCGATAAGGTCAGGGTTTTTCCTACCTAACAGTTCCAGGCTTTAAATCTTCCACTTAGAAAAACTAGGCCAGGAATCACAAGTCCAAATGAAATGTTTTAAATAATCGAGGTCTTTCTATAGCTTCTCGGCTCGCTGAAGTGAAATGTTCAACCCAGTCCTGTATTTATACAGAGCTAATCGCAGAGGTTTGCCTGCCGACTGGCAGGATGTTTATGTGGCACCGAAGCTGCAACCCACTTTCACGTACAGCGTTTTACCTGCCTCACCCTTCGTTTACATGCACGTTTCCCCCTCTGCAGGCTTTCTGTCTCCTTTAATTGACCTTCTTTTACGCCTGATGAAGACCATGTCTCGAGCCGTGTTCTCCAACGCAACTTTAGTTCATGTTGGCTTCTGACATACGCACTGTCCTCTCACCCACTTTCACTGGGCAGGCATATTATTTCATATTGTCTACTGACATACGCACTGTCCTGTCACCCACTTTCATTGAGCACATTATCTAATGTTGGCTACTGACATACGCACTGTCCTCTCACCCACTTTCACTGGGCATTATCTCATGTTGGCTACTGACATACGCACTGTCCTCTCACCCACTTTCACTGGGCATATTATTTCATATTGGCTACTGACAAACGCACTGTCCTCTCACCCACTTTCACTGGGCATATTATTATATCATATTGGACTAACTGACATACTGCACTGTCCTCTCACCCACTTTCACTGGGCATATTATACTCATATTTGGCTACTGTACATACTGACCACTGTCCTCTCACCCACTTTCACTGGGCATATTATCTCATATTGGCTACTGACATACGCGCTGTCCTCTCACCCACTTTCACTTGGGGGGCACATTTATCGGCAAATTGTGCAACACGGTAACTCTTCATTAGCCGTAAGCTACGCGTATTCAAAACAATGAAAACCACAAAATATGACTAAGAACACCAACGAATGGGGGAACACATATATACATACATATATACACACACACACGCAGAGAGAGAGAGAGAGAGGGGAGAGAGAGAGAGAGAGAGAGAGAGAGAGAGAAGAGAGAGAGAGAGAAGAGAGAGAGGAGAGAGAGAGAGATATGCAGATTTTCATATATGAGGAAGTTAGAATCGCGTTAACTAAGATGCTAACACAGAAAGAACTATCTACAACTATAATTACAACACATTATGCTATCGCACTGCTGGTGTTAGCGGAGAGAACAATTTGACGGGCTTGGGTATAACGGTCACTTGTCCTAACGCACGCAACTAACTGTAAAACATGTACGTATACATCACTAATACCCCGTTTGCAGCTGCTACATACTCCCACACGAGCTGGTACTGTTACCATTCTCTGCCTCTATTTACTTCCAGATTTAATCGAGATGGACGCACTTACCCACCCCACCTGCGTGCGGACTGCTTCTGTTTACAAGGCACGAAGAGATCAAATCAGCACAGACAGGTGCCGCGCACTTCCAACACTAAACTTCCCTTGAGAGGGCGGTAGCAGCCTGTATCAGCTGTGGAAACACCCTGCCTGTCGACACTGGGCCGCCAGGTCACTTATTAAACCATACGGCAAAAAACTTTACTGCATTCGGGTTAATAAACATGCAATCAACTGAAACCATGAATAGGTGATTTCAAAGCGGCAGTTGTTTCTCTTCGAAATCCAATCTGTGTTAAGAAAAAAAAAACAACAACCACACACACCGAAAGAATTTTTGTTGCTGCTTGTTGATACAGTGCTTCCCCTAAAATAAGACCGGGTATTATATTAATTTTAGCTTAAAAATGCAGTAGGGCTTATTTTGGTACTTCTGCCTTAATTCACCCCAAACAAACGGAACCCCGGGGGTATGACGTCACACCCAGGGGTTCCCTGTGTTGCACCGTAGCTCGGTGCGAAATTTTTATCGGTGTGCAACAGTTGCTCTCGGCGACATCCCCCCAACTGTAACTGGCAAAATGAAATGCTTGTCAACTCTTGAGACCAGCAGTATATGAAAAGAATGATGATGATCTGTCTGTACGGGAGACGCGAGGCCTTGCAGCCATGTGCGCCTTGTCTCAGCGGGAGGATGTCCTGCCGACATACATGGTGAATGTCGTCGTGGGCATCCCCCATCTGCCCTGACGCTCAGACAGCGATAGCACCATGATGAATGATTATGAGAACAGTGTCTAGCAGAATGTCAGATGCCATGATGATGCTGCAAAAAAAGCAACGCTACTCTATTTGTGGACAGCTGCTGCTGCTGCCAGTTCCAAAAAAACTCATATGATGACACGGGAGAGAGAGAGAGAGAGAGAGAGAAAAGGAGAGAGAGAGGAGAGAGAGGATAAAGGAGAGAGAGAGAGAGAGAGAGAGAGAGAGAGAGAGAGAGAGAGAGAGAGAGACGGCTGCCAAAGCCAAAAAAAAACTGTGGGGAAATTTTGAAACGCACTGTATCCGAACTAGAGGAGATCACCGTCAGTGAAAATACAGCTGGTGACGTTTGTTTGAGGGGGAATTAAGGCAAAAGTACCCTTATTTTGGGGGGATGTCTTATTTTTGTTTGCTCAGATACAAAATTTACATTTATTCAAATACAGTAATGTCATTTTTTTTCTGGAACATTGTCATAACTCTGAATTCCGGCCTGAATTTCTTGCGACTTCTTTTCCCGGTAGAACCATTGGCCCCAGTCCTCATGCCCAGCAATAAAGCTTCCTTAAATGGGAATTTTTTGTCCACGTAGCCTGCTTGTAGTGCATATTAACTTTTTTCACATGAGTGACGAGAGTTATGCCCACATCCGTTCACTATCAAGTGCGCACCAGTGGCGTCTGTACTCCGACGGGCCATTAGGCAACAAGTCTTCATTCTAGCTGACGTTTCTAACTAGAGCTTATTTTGGGGGTTATGTCTTATATCAATAACATGATGACAAATCGTGCTACGGCTTATTATAGGGGTAGGTGTTTTTTTCGGGGAAAACACGGTACCTAAGGAAGGAGCAACAGAAGAACCGGAATACCAGTCACATACCAAAAATAAAAGAATCATCAAATCAATCAGAAACCCCGAGGCACCAGCACAACATGATTCCCTTTTTATGGGCCACAGAAAAAAATCATATTCTGCACCTCAGAACAATACACGATCTATTCCGAAAACCCACAAGTATCCACAATTTAAGATTTGAAAAATAAGCCATGTGATATTGGACTGGTACCACAGACAGCAAATCACATCCCCCAAAACTATAAAAATACGACATATCTAGGCAATCCGGGTAGCGGGGTAGGGGTTACCCCTATCAAAGGAGAAGTAAGGTGCCTCCTTCCCTCCGCTAGCCTACGGGACACCCTTGGGCAAGGTGGAGTACCCGTTTAGCCCCCCCCCCCCAACAGGGTAACGTGAAGCCATGGAGCAGGTGGTGGATTGGACTTGGGAGCAGCCGACAGATAGTTGTTGGTTATGGTTTCAAGTCAGTGACGGTGGGCAGAGGATCTCTCAGTAGAGACAATGGCTACGGTCATCCGATCAGTATGGTCACTGCCAGGAAGGAAGAATGGTAGACTTCCCTCCTTATTGATTCCCGGGCAGAGGAGGCTCGTCAGCCTTGGTTGGTATCTCTTCTAAGAGAGGGAACTCTAAATCTCAAACCTCCGCTGCCTTGCGGGTATACCCATATGGGAAAGGCTTCGGAGTAAACCCTGAGGACAAATCCGGAGATGGAGTCCCTAAGGCAGTTCCATGTTGTAAACAACATAGTTCTGGCAACTCCTGCGACGGCACCGATGCCAAGTTGCATTGGCTACTGCCTTTCCCTTGGTCAACATCGGCGACGTGGAGGGGGGGAAACCTGCTACTGGGCAACAGCTGGTTCCCCGATTTCCATTGCCCAGGCTTGTGCCCTGAAGAGGTCACTTCAGCACCGCGTAAAGCGGTGACACAACAGGGGAAGAGCATTTGCCGGTTATAAGTTTAATGCTCGATTGGCGTAGAGCAAGGCGCCAGGGGCTACTTCCGACGGTGGGAGAGATCATCGTATCTCACTAGACAGCTACCGCCCGCCTAAGCGGGCAGCCCCAGTCAATAAGGTTTGTCTCGCCACGGTTCATCTGCTCCTGAGGGTGTGTGGGGCTTAGGGGGAAATCCTGCCCACATGGACCGCAATCTATACACCTAACAGCAAAAAAAAAAAACAAAACAACCGGCCCTAAGGCTGGGAACATGGAACGTAAGAACCATGCCCCCTGGCATCTCAGACGATCTAACTGAGATTGTCGATGCCCGCTAAAACAGCAGTGATAAACAACGAACTACTCAGACTGGGATATGACATTGTCGCCCTGCAGAGACCAGACTCCCAGAATCTGGAAGCATCAAGGACGAGGGACTTCACTTTCTACTGGCATGGCAAGCCGTGCGGAGAGACCAGGGAGCATGGAGTTGGCTTCGCTATCAAAAAACAAGCTGTTTAATTCCATCATACCACCAAGTGATGGCACTGAAAGAATATTGAAGCTCCAACTCCAGACAGAGGCAGGCCCAGTTAGTATTATAAGCTTTTACCCCCCAAACACTAACTGCAGCATCAGAATCTAAAGACAAGTTCTATGACGACCTTAGCAAAGAAGTCAGTGAAACACCAGAGAAACAACATCTTTTTATCCTGGGGGATTTCAATGCCAGGGTTGGCTCCGACCACAAATCTTGGCCTTCATGTCTAGGACAGTTTGGCGTTGGGAAGATCAATGACAATGGACAACGTCTCTTGGAATTCTGCAGCCACCATAATCTGTGCGTGACCAACCCCTTCTTTGACACGAAACCTCAACACAAGGTGTCATGGAGGCACCCCAGATCAAAGAACTGGCACCAACTCGACCTGGTGCTCACTAAACGCAGCAACCTCCGCAATGTACGGTGACTCGCAGCTATCATGGTGCTGACTGCGACACCGACCATTCACTCGTCTCCAGCAAGGTGAAGATAAAGCCCAAGAGAATCTACAGAACCCGAACAGAAGGAAGACCACGCATTGACACCAGTGGCACCCAAAATAAAGAGAAGGTCAACAAATTCATGCAGGCTCTAGCGGATACTCTGCCGGCCCCACAGACGGAGATTCCACCGAGAGATGGAGTCATTTTCGCGACACCATCTACAATACAGCACTATCAACATTTGGCAAGAAGCAAACTAAGTAAAACCGACTGGTTTGAAGCACACTCTGAAGAGATGCTCCCAGTCCTGGAGATAAAGAGACATGCATTCTCATGTATAAAACATCCCCTTCAGAGAAAACACTGCAGGCATTGCGAACGGCCAGAAATAGAGTACAACAGATGGCAAGAAGATGTGCGAACAGGTACTGGCTACAGCTCTCTGCTCAAATTCAAACTTGTGCAGACACGGGAAAAATATAAGAGGAATGTAGAGGGCATCAAGCAAGCTGTCGGTCCATCAAAAAATAAGATGGCCCCTTTACGATCAACTGAGGGGGTAATCATAAAAGATCGAGCGAAACAAATGGATCGCTGGGTAGAACACTACTCAGAGCTATACTCAGTGGATAACACTGTCAGCGAAAAAAGCTCTGGAAGCCATCGATCAACAGTCCGCCATGCATGCCCTTTGGGTAACGAACCTTGCCTCACAGAAATCAGCGAAGCACTAGACTCTCTCAAATCCCGGGAAGGCACCTGGAAAAGATAGTATTCCACCTGAAATTTTAAAATGTAGCAAAGAAACAATCATCCCAGAACTGTATGCAATATTTCAGCTCTGCTGGAGAGAAAAATCAATACCACAAGATATGAAAGACGCAAACATCGTTACCTTTATAAAAACAAAGGCGACAGAAGCGACTGCAACAACTATCGCGGCATTTCCCTTCTCAGCATTACAGGCAAGATTTTTTCCAGAGTAATCCTTAAAAGATTACACATTCTTGCTGAAAGAATCTACCCCCAATCGCAGTGCGGATTTTGACCCAACAGGTCCACCATCGATATGATTTTCTCACTCCGGCAGCTCCAAGAGAAGTGCAGAGAACAGAGGAAGCCATTATATATTGCCTTCATCGACCTCACAAAGGCATTTGACCTCGTGAGCAGAAGCGGCCTTTTTTAAAGGGCCTTGAAAAGGTTTGGGTGTCCACCCACCCTTCTTAGTCTCGTGGGAAAACATTCCACGAAAACATGCAGGGGACCATTTTATTTGACGGCTCAACATCCCAGTCATTCAGCATCAGCAGCGGAGTAAAGCAGGGATGCGTGCTTGCTCCTACACTCTTTGGTATCTTCTTTGCTGTTTCTTAAGGCAAGGGATTTGGGACTGCCACTGAAGGCATATACCTCCACACAAGATCTGATGGCAAACTTTTTAACCCATCAAGACTCAAGGCAAAGACCAAAAAAAGACCCAAAATGCGTAAGAGAACTACTTTTTTCAGATGATGCAGCACTGACTACTCATACAGCAGAAGATCTCCAAAGGCTCATAGATCGTTTTGCAGCTGCCTGCAAAGATTTTGGGGTCACCATTTGCCTAAATAAAACACAGGTGATGGAAAAAAGATGCTGATGCGCCTCCGTCAATCAAAATTCTAATTAGAATTGAAAGGGCGTCCACGATTTTTTGTATTTGGGATCGACAATATCAGATAATCTTTCATTAGAGACAGAAATCGACAGACGCATTGGAAAGGCAGCCACAACATTTTTCCCGGCTAGCTAAAAGAGTTTGGGAGAATAATAGACTAACAGAGCGTACAAAAGCTCAAGTATATAAAGCTTGTGTTGTTAGCACACTACTCTAGGGTCTGAATCCTGGACCTTGTACTCAAGAAGGAAAGGAAGTTGAATTCCTTCCACATAAGATGTCTGAGACGTATCCTGGGCATAACATGGAAAGACCACATAACAAACAAACAGGTGCTTGAAAGAGCAGATATTACCACAGTGCACACCCTCCTCAAGCAGAGACGCCTCCCGGGGGTTGGGCCACGTATCTCGAATGGAGGAGAACGTATTCCCCAAAAATCTCCTTTACGGAGAACTAGCCACAGGAAAGAGGCCAACCGGAAGACCCCAAATGCGATATAGGGATGTGTGTAAACAAGATATGAAAACCATTGGAATAGATCCAGACACGTGGGAGAGAGTTGCAACAGACAGATGCTCCTGGAGAAGAGATGTACGAAACGGACTGGTGCTCTTTGAGCGCAATCGATCCCAAAAAAATGAGGAGAGACGGCACAGGCTCAAAGAGCAGTCACTTACTGCGGGACTTTCCTCGTCTTCCCGATGCGGAAACTGTGACAGAGATTGTCATTTTCGAATTGGACTATACAGTCACCAGCGGTGCTGCCAGGCACCTCCCAAGCGGCACAACTCTATAGTCCTTCAGGACTGAAAGAGGCCCACTACTAGGCAATCCTTTTGGCCTAAAGAAACAAAAGGGGGAAAAGAAACTATGAGCCACCCGAGGAACTATAAAAAAAACAGTGAAGTTTATACAAGAGAGAAAATTGCAGTTATAGACAAAACATTTCAAGGGGGAAGAAGAAGAAGAAGAAGAAGAAAAAAAGAAGAAAAGAAGAGAAGAAAAAAGAAGAAAAAAGAAGAAGAAGAAAAAGAAGAAGAAGAAAACCCTTGGGGATAAGGCAGGAGAATGACAAAGGATGGCGATCTCGGCGGGCAGTGATGAGAGCGACGTTTTTGAAAATGATGTGCCAACGTTTATTTAGAAGAAAGTTGTCCCCAACACGCATGACGTAACGACAACCCCAAAAAGAGGCTTTTGAGCCGGACAGTGCCGCACTACGTAGCTATGGTAACGGTAGGGCCTTGCTGACATCGTTTTGGATTCGCCGACTTTGGAGAGGACTGTAGGTGAATACCGTGGACATGTGAAGTCCCGTCGCTTGGTGGTCCTGAAGCGCAGGAATTACTGTTACATGTTTTTAAGTGATTCATTGCCGAAGGATAATTGGGCTGACAGGATATGGGGCTGAGGTCTCGAAGTATGGTGTCCGCCCCGAGTGCTGGAGGGCCCGGGGTTTAAACCCGGTGAAGGCCAAGTTTTTTTACGTGGACTTATAGTAACATATTTCCCCTGGTCTCTGGGTAGTGAGATCGAAAAGCCCGTGTGATTGTTGCGCACGTAAAAAAAAAAAGCCCTGGCATTTGGAAATCGAAAAGGAAAACCTAAAGGCGCTGCCAGGCAAAATGTCGATTTAAATATACCAAAGTATTTCAGGATCCTCACCCGGGGCTAGGAGTTCGTGCACTGAGCTGAGATTCTCCGGGGCTAGGTTTGAGTTGGTGTAGAACGGAGTACTTAGGATTTTACCCCTGTGCCGTGATGTTGATCCGTCGACTAAACTAAAGTATGGCAACGTTTCGACAGGTTCCCACCTTTCATCTTCAGGCCCTGGGGAACCATGACACAGTAGCATACAATCGGTACATATCACATAAATCTTGGACATCTCTCCACACACAGCTAGCTTCAATTACTGGTTTTGTCATTACTGCATAGGCCAGGAACGGCCTGGCATGGAGTACAGCCATAGAAATACTGGCACATTCACGGGACCGCCTTTTCCCTTTTTTTCTTTAACGCATTTCCTTTGACACCCTTACTCCGCTCTCGTTTCGAGAGCTCGTTGTTCAGCCGCGAGAAAAGTCTTTGTACCTACACGTGAAAAAAAATTTTGGAGCATAATTTGAAAGTCCTTAACTCTTCGAGTCGCAGACAGTTTTGTAGCAGACATCCAAGAAAGGAAATCATCATTTGGGAGAGGGAGGATGAGATATCATGAATATATGACTTTCAAAGAGACCGAATTGCATTTGGCCACCGGGGAGTGCCTAATTTCATTTCCTCTGGCCAAATGTGAAAAAAAGTAAGAGAACAAGCACATTACATGATGGTTAGGATTGCAGCGGATAATTCATTCAAAATGAATGCTTTGTTTAATTCTACCACACCTGTTAATGTTTCTTTAATGCTTTTGTAATACAGCCATTGGAATTGGTTTCAAATGAACACCCTAATAATTGTCTTTGTAACACAATTGAGTTGGTAAACATGTCATAATATAACTGACACGCGAAAACAATCAACACAGATGCTCCTTGGTAACAAAGTTGACGACGCGGTAACAAAGTTGACGAAGCGGTAACAAAGTTGACGAAGCGGCGACAAAGTTGACGAAGCGGCGACAGAGCCTTCAACAGAAACACATCAAGTCACACAGATATAAAAGTACATTAAGATGTAATGTGTAAAAACACACTGAGTTTGTTTAGTTTAGTCCACGGATCAACATCACGCACACGGGTGTAACCCATTAGTGCTCCGTTCTCCCTCCTAACTCAAGCCTTAGGTCAGGAGGCATCTCAGCTCAGTGCACGAACTCCGTAGCACCGGAGAGGGGTCCTGAAATACTTGGGTAGATTTTTAACTCGAAATTTTGCCAAGGGCAGCGCCGTTAGGCTATTCTTTTTCGACTTCCAACTGCCAAGGGATTTTTTAACGAGCGCACAACACACAAGGGCGTCCGATCTTACTACCCAGTACACCAGGGGAAATTTTGTTACTAGAAGAAGTCTACGTGAAAAAATCCCGGCCCTCACCGGAGCTTGAGACCGGGACCTGCAGCACTCGAGGCGGACACCATACCTCGAGACCCTCCCCTCAGGGGCGGGGGGCGCATACTATGAAAAGTCTATGAATAAAAACAGTAGGTACCCATCGGATGACAACGCGATAAAGGAAACATCCCCCGTCTCTCCCACCCACCCCCTCTCTCAATCCCACACAAGGGATCTTATTATGTTAAGCCAGCAACGCTGGCGTGAGATTATGCAAATATATGCAATAAGGCATCGGTGGTTGGCACTTCACTTTAGCACAGTTCAATAAGTTCCATGCAATAAGGGTAATCATTTTTATGTCTGTGGAAACGGTCCTGGCCCATTTCTGCAAAATGGGCCTGTGAAAAGTCTTAATGGATGCCCAGATTTTTATCCCAGGGTCAATGGCTGAAATAGTTCACCTGACATGTCCCACAATTGGTCAGATGTACTAGGCCAGTGGTTCTCAACCTTTTTTGGCCCACCCCACTTTACCATATGTTCAGAACGTCATCCCCCCCCCCCCTTCTAATTTCCGCCCTATAAATTCCCCCCCCCTCCCCACCCTTACACGGTATACATAAAAATGGAACCTAAATTTAATAACACGTACAGTACTAGAACAGGGATGGCCAACACAAGGCCTGCGGGCCACATGCGGCCCGCCGGATGTCGTGTTGCGGCTCGCGGAGTGGGAAGAGACGATTTGGTCGAAGCTGTAGCACGCTTACTTGTTTACTTAAATTTGAAGAAAAAAAAAATTAGGTGCGTGGCCCGGCAGGAAATAATTCTGAAATTTGGCTCGCCTGCTGAAAAGTTTGGCCACCCCTATACTAGAACAAGTCTAGACATCTACATACAACGTGATTGCGGGTCTACTTACGTTATAAAGCAAACTTCATTAGGGCGAGAAGTACAGAACTTGAAACATTTAGAGGGAAAAACAATATCAAGTAACTAGTTCTTGTATTAATTCGATCTTGAAATAATCTTAATTCCCCCCCCCCCCCCCCCCCCACCACCTGGAAATCCTAAAGTTCCGCCGGTTGAGAACCACTGTACTAGGCGAAAGGGTTACAAATAAATTCCTATTCCCGCATACCGCATTCGAAACACAGCTGCGGACGATTTGGCAGCAGACCACCTTGCGTTGGTTTCCATGCAAAGGTATGAGTACTGGTCGTTCAGAAAGCACTAGCAAACTACTGAACGTAAACTTGCCAAGAAATCATAAACATCCCAAAAATTCTGGGGTTGACTGCTACGTCATGTAAAGGATATGCAACAAGCTCTACTTTACTCCTGAACTAGGTCGGCGCCGGGGCAGTGAGAGTGTTTCACCATTCCCAACCATACCGAGTCCAAGGTTCGAAATCTGCTGCCGGCGGCTGAAAGGAGTCGCCTTGCGTTGATTTCGATGGTATGGGGCATCAGTAAGGACTCTCCTTGAATATCAAGAAAACAGTAACAATGGTGATATCAAAGAAAATGGTGACACCAAAATGTGACATAGAAATAGAAGGGAAAATTCCTAACCAAGTGGATAATTTTAAATACCTAGGGGCATTTATAACATCAGATGGAAGATGTACAACAGAGATTAAGAGCAGAATGGGGCAGGGAAAAGCCGCATTTCAGAAAATGAAGAGTATCCTTATGCAATAAGTCACTATCAATGAATGTAAGAAGAGTGCTAAAATGCTATATAGAACCAGTTTTGCTGTATGGCAGCGAATCGTGGAATGTAAATGAACAAATTAGGAAGAACTTAGAAGCAACAGAAATGTGATTTTTGAAGACAATGTTGCGAATTCCTTGGACTGCCAGCAGTAATTAACAACGATTGCACGAAAGAGACTAAGAAATTAGAACATTATATTCAACAATAAGAAAGGAGACAAACAGCTTTCTTAGGTCATGTGATGAGAAGAGAGGCATAGGAGAACATCATGACAACTGGAAAGATCGAGAGAAAGAGAGGCAGAGGCAGACCAAGAGAAATGATGCTGGATGGATTGAGACGGTGGCATGGAGGAATATCATAGGAAAAGCAGATCTGATCCAGAACACCAAAGACCGAGATCTGTGGAGAGCCATGAACGCCTACGCCAGCTGGCAGGGCATTTGATGATGATGAGGCATCGGTCATTCAGAAATCAATGGCAAACTACTGAACATAAATCACCTATGCAGTAACTATATGGTGAGTCGGTTACTGTGACAACTATCTGGGACAGAAGCAACCAAGAAACATATCACCCATGCAGTAATTATGCTTGCTACAGAAAGTGTTGATAGCTGGACGAATGAAGTTTCCCAGTAGCAGGACTCGGACCATCTCATGTCTGTTGAAGCTCTAGTAGGCAGGCAGGCAGGCAGGCAGGCACGAGCGCACGCACGCACACGCACACACACAAAACAAGGTCCGCCAGCCGTCTAGAAACTTGGGCTTAAAGTTGCCGTTGAGAGGAAATCGTGCCGGAAACGTGAGCCACGGGTAACATACTTCATCTTCATCCATCAACGTAACCTTGGGGAGTCTGATGTGAGCCGGCAGGGGCATAATTGACTTCAGATAATTGCCAGTTTTTATGTGGCTTGGAACACCGCAAAACAAGAGACGAGGTAGACTAATAAAACACCACCGAACAGAGACGAGGCAGACCAATAAAACCCTGCCAAACAGAGACGAGGCAGACTAATGGAACACCACCAAACAAAGACGAGGCAGGCCAATGAAACACCACCAAACATAGACGAGGCAGACCAATGGAACCCTGCCAAACAGAGACGAGGCAGACCAATGGAACCCCGCCAAACAGAGACGAGGCAGACAGACTAATGAAACACCACCGAACAGAGACGAGGCAGACCAATGGAACCCTGCCAAACAGAGACGAGGCAGACCAATGGAACCCTGCCAAACAGAGACGAGGCAGACTAATGGAACACCACCAAACAAAGACGAGGCAGACCAATGGAACACCACCAAAAAGAGACGAGGCAGACCAATGGAACACCACCAAACAGAGACGAGGCAGACCAATGGAACACCACCAAACAGAGACGAGGCAGACCAATGAAACACCACAAAACATAGACGAGGCAGGCCAATGGAACACCACCAAATAAAGACGAGGCAGGCCAATGGAACACCACCAAACCGAGACGAGGCAGACCAATGGAACCCTGCCAAAAAAGAGACGAGGCAGACCAATGAAACACCACAAAACATAGACGAGGCACCAATGGAACACCACCAAATAAAGACGAGGCAGACCAATGGAACCCCCCAACCGAGACGAGGCAGGACTAAGGGAACACCACCAAAAAAGAGACGAGGCAGGCCAATGAAACACCACCAAACAAAGACGAGGCAGACCAATGGAAACACCCCCGAACATAGACGAGGCAGGCCAATGGAACCCTGCCCAACAAAGACGAGGCAGGCTAATGGAACACCACCAAACAGAGACGAGGCAGGCCAAGGGAAAACCCACCAAAAAGAGACGAGGCAGACCAATGGAACACCACAAAACATAGACGAGGCAGGCCAATGGAACACCACCAAATAAAGACGAGGCAGGCCAATGGAACACCACCGAACCGAGACGAGGCAGGCCAATGGAACCCTGCCAACAAGACGAGGCAGGCCAATGAAACACCACCAAAAAATAGACGAGGCACCAATGGAACACCACCGAATAAGAGACGAGGCAGGCCAATGGAACCCTGCCCAAACAAGACGAGGCAGACCAATGGAACACCACCAAACAGAGACGAGGCAGACCAATGGAACCCACCAAACAGAGACGAGGCAGACCAATGGAACACCACCAAACAAAGACGAGGCAGGACCAATGGAACACCACCAAACAGAGACGAGGCAGACAATGGAACACCACCGAACAGAGACGAGGCAGACCAATGGAACCCTGCCCAACAGAGACGAGGCAGACCAATGGAACCCTGCCCAACAGAGACGAGGCAGACCAATGGAACACCACCAAACAAAGACGAGGCAGACCAATGGAAACACCGCCAAACATAGACGAAGGCAGACCAATGGAACACTGCCAAACAGAGACGAGGCAGACCAATGGAACACTGCCAAACAGAGACCGAGGCAGACCAATTGAACCCTGCCAAACAGAGACGAGGCAGACCAATGGAACACCACCAAACCAGAGACGAGGCAGACCAATGGAACCCTGTCAAACAGAGACGAGGCAGGACCAATGGAACCCTGTCAAACAGAGACGAGGCAGGACCAAGTGGAACCCTGCCAAACAGAGACGAGGCAGACCAATGGAACCCTGTCAAACAGAGACGAGGCAGACTAATGGAACACCACCAAACAGAGACGAGGCAGACTAAATGGAACACCACCAAACAGAGACGAGGCAGACCAATGAAACACCACCGAACAGAGACGAGGGCAGACCAATGGGACCCTGCCCAACAGAGACGAGGCAGACCAATGGAACACACACCAAACAAAGACGAGGCAGGCCAATGAAACACCACCAAACAGAGACGAGGCAGACCAAAGAAACACCACCCGAACAGAGACGAGGCAGACCAATGGAACCCTGCCCAACAGTAGACGAGGCAGGACTAATGGAAAAAAACCAACAGAGATGAGGCAGGCCAATGAAAACACCACCAAACAAAGACTAGGCAGACCAATGAAACACCACCAAACAGAGACGAGGCAGGCCAATGAAACACCACCGAACAGAGACGAGGCAGACCAATGAAACACCACCAAACAAAGACGAGGCAGGCCAATGAAACACCACCAAAACAGAGACGAGGCAGACCCAATGGAACACCACCAAACAAAGGACGAGGCAGGCCAATGGAACCCCTGTCCAACAGAGACGAGGCAGAGACCAATGAAACACCACAAAACATAGACGAGGCAGGCCAATGGAACCCCACCAAATAAAGACGAAGGCAGGCCAATGGAACACCACCAAACCGAGACGAGGCAGGCCCAATGAAACACCACCAAACAAAGACGAGGCACACCAATGAAACACCACCAAACAGAGACGAGGCAGACCAATGGAACCCTGCCCAACAGAGACGAGGCAGACTAATGGAACACCACCAAACAGAGACGAGGCAGGCCAATGAAACACCACCAAAACAAAGACGAGGCAGACCAATGGAACACCACCAAACAAAGACGAGGCAGTCCAATGAAACACCACCAAACAAAGACGAGGCAGGCCAATGAAACACCACCAAACCGAGACGAGGCAGGCCAATGAAACACCACCAAACAAAGACGAGGCAGGCCAATGAAACCACCACCAAACAAAGAGAGGCAGACCAATGAAACACCACCAAACAGAGACGAGGCAGGCCAATGAAACACCACCAAACAGAGACGAGGCAGACCAATGAAACACCACCAAACAAAGACAAGGCAGGCCAATGGAACACCACCAAACAAAGGACGAGGCAGACCAATGGAACACCACCGAACAGAGACGAGGCAGACCAATGGAACCCTGCCCAACAGAGACGAGGCAGACTAATGGAACACCACCAAACATAGACGAGGTAGAACTAAGGGAACACTGCCAAACATAGACGAGGCAGACTAATGGAACACTGCCAAACATAGACGAGGTAGACTAATGGAACACTGCCAAACATAGACGAGGTAGACTAATGGAACACTGCCAAACATAGAAGAGGTAGACTAATGGAACACTGCCAAACATAGACGAGGTAGACTAATGGAACACTGCCAAACATAGACGAGGTAGACTAATGGAACACTGCCAAACATAGACGAGGTAGACTAATGGAACACTGCCAAACATAGAAGAGGTAGACTAATGGAACACTGCCAAACATAGACGAGGTAGACTAATGGAACACTGCCAAACATAGACGAGGTAGACTAATGGAACACTGCCAAACATAGACGGAGGTAGACTAATGGAACACTGCCAAACATAGAAGAGGTAGACTAATGGAACACTGCCAAACATAGACGAGGCAGACCAATGGAACCCTGCCCAACCAGAGACGAGGCAGACTAATGGAACACCACCAAACAGAGACGAGGCAGGCCAATGAAACACCACCAAACAAAGACGAGGCAGACCAATGGAACCCACCAAACAAAGACGAGGCAGGCCAATGAAACACCACCAAACAAAGACGAGGCAGGCCAATGAAACACCACCAAACCGAGACGAGGCAGGCCAATGAAACACCACCAAACAAAGACGAGGCAGGCCAATGAAACACCACCAAACAAAGACGAAGGCAGACCAATGAAACACCACCAAACAGAGACGAGGCAGGCCAATTGAAACACCACCAAACAGAGACGAGGCAGACCAATGAAACACCACCAAACAAAGACAAGGCAGAGGCCAATGGAACACCACCAAACAAAGACGAGGCAGACCAATGGAACACCACCGAACAGAGACGAGGCAGACCAATGGAACCCTGCCCAACAGAGACGAGGCAGACCAATGGAACCCTGCCCAACAGAGACGAGGCAGACCAATGGAACACCACCAAACAAAGACGAGGCAGACCAATGGAACACCGCCAAACATAGACGAGGCAGACCAATGGAACACTGCCAAACAGAGACGAGGCAGACCAATGGAACACTGCCAAACAGAGACGAGGCAGACCAATGGAACCCTGCCAAACAGAGACGAGGCAGACCAATGGAACACCACCAAACAGAGACGAGGCAGACCAATGGAACCCTGTCAAACAGAGACGAGGCAGACCAATGGAACCCTGTCAAACAGAGACGAGGCAGACCAATGGAACCCTGCCAAACAGAGACGAGGCAGACCAATGGAACCCTGTCAAACAGAGACGAGGCAGACTAATGGAACACCACCAAACAGAGACGAGGCAGACTAATGGAACACCACCAAACAGAGACGAGGCAGACCAATGAAACACCACCGAACAGAGACGAGGCAGACCAATGGGACCCTGCCCAACAGAGACGAGGCAGACCAATGGAACACCACCAAACAAAGACGAGGCAGGCCAATGAAACACCACCAAACAGAGACGAGGCAGACCAAAGAAACACCACCGAACAGAGACGAGGCAGACCAATGGAACCCTGCCCAACAGAGACGAGGCAGACTAATGGAAAAAAACCAAACAGAGATGAGGCAGGCCAATGAAACACCACCAAACAAAGACGAGGCAGACCAATGAAACACCACCAAACAGAGACGAGGCAGGCCAATGAAACACCACCGAACAGAGACGAGGCAGACCAATGAAACACCACCAAACAAAGACGAGGCAGGCCAATGAAACACCACCAACAGAGACGAGGCAGACCAATGGAACACCACCAAACAAAGACGAGGCAGGCCAATGGAACCCTGTCCAACAGAGACGAGGCAGACCAATGAAACACCACAAAACATAGACGAGGCAGGCCAATGGAACACCACCAAATAAAGACGAGGCAGGCCAATGGAACACCACCAAACCGAGACGAGGCAGGCCAATGAAACACCACCAAACAAAGACGAGGCACACCAATGAAACACCACCAAACAGAGACGAGGCAGACCAATGGAACCCTGCCCAACAGAGACGAGGCAGACTAATGGAACACCACCAAACAGAGACGAGGCAGGCCAATGAAACACCACCAAACAAAGACGAGGCAGACCAATGGAACACCACCAAACAAAGACGAGGCAGGCCAATGAAACACCACCAAACAAAGACGAGGCAGGCCAATGAAACACCACCAAACCGAGACGAGGCAGGCCAATGAAACACCAACCAAACAAAGACGAGGCAGGCCAATGAAACACCACCAAACAAAGACGAGGCAGACCAATGAAACACCACCAAACAGAGACGATGGCAGGCCAATGAAACACCACCAAACAGAGACGAGGCAGACCAATGAAACACCACCAAACAAAGACAAGGCAGGCCAATGGAACACCACCAAACAAAGACGAGGCAGACCAATGGAACACCACCGAACAGAGACGAGGCAGACCAATGGAACCCTGCCCAACAGAGACGAGGCAGACTAATGGAACACCACCAAACATAGACGAGGTAGACTAATGGAACACTGCCAAACATAGACGAGGCAGACTAATGGAACACTGCCAAACATAGACGAGGTAGACTAATGGAACACTGCCAAACATAGACGAGGTAGACTAATGGAACACTGCCAAACATAGAAGAGGTAGACTAATGGAACACTGCCAAACATAGACGAGGTAGACTAATGGAACACTGCCAAACATAGACGAGGTAGACTAATGGAACACTGCCAAACATAGACGAGGTAGACTAATGGAACACTGCCAAACATAGAAGAGGTAGACTAATGGAACACTGCCAACATAGACGAGGTAGACTAATGGAACACTGCCAAACATAGACGAGTAGACTAATGGAACACTGCCAAACATAGACGAGGTAGACTAATGGAACACTGCCAAACATAGAAGAGGTAGACTAATGGAACACTGCCAAACATAGACGAGGTAGACTAATGGAACACCGCCAAACATAGACGAGGTAGACCAATGGAACACCACCAAACATAGACGAGGTAGACCAATGGAACACTGCGAAACATAGACGAGGTAGACCAAGGAAACACTTGTAAAGAAGGCATGAGCAGATCTATCAACGCAGACATACAAGGACACGCAGACAGTGGTACAAGTGGAATCGGGAATGGAATGTTCAGGAAGCGTCACGATAGATCGATCCATGCACTGAAATACTTGATGATGGACTCCTTCCCACTGCATGTTTTACATGTATGGTATGAATGCCGACGGTTCAGAAAGCAATGGCAATTTACTGAACGTAAACTTGCCAAGAAATCACAAACAGCAAGAACAAATAAAATAATTCTTTTAAATAATGCCATGGTTGGGCTGCGACTGCCTATAAAGGTTATGCAAGTAAATTTTAGCTGGTCTTGTTTGCTTGGTTACTAATAGTACATAGGAATGTCACTGACGGAGAACAAACGAGATCGCTGATATATGAGAAATACATTTACAACAGGTAATGATCGGTATTCACAGTGAGGAGAGAACAGATGGAGATATCAGTGAGTACAATAGACGATAACAATATCTGAGAGCTGTAGAAACACTGGCATTCGAGTCGGTTGCCTCCAAATGGCGACAGCGTTTTGCGGAAGGAGCACACATACTTAGGTAATGTTTAGTTGTGAGTGGTCTCGAGGTATGGTGTCTGCCTCGAGTGCTGGAGGTCCCGGGTTCAAGCCCCGGGATTTTTTCACGTGGACTTCTAGTAATAAAATTTCCCCTGGTCTCTGGGTAGTGATATTGGACGCCCGTGTGTATTGTTGCGCACATAAAAAATCCCTTGGCAGTTGGGATTCGAAAAAGAGTAGCCTAACAGCGCTGCCTGGGTAAAATTTCGAGTTAAAAATCTACCCAAAGTATTTCAGGATCCTCGCCGGTGCTATAGAGTTCGTGCACTGAGCTGAGATTCTCCGGACTCAGGCTTGAGTTAGGAGTAGAACGGAGAACTTATGGGTTACACCCGTGTGCCGTGATGTTGATCCGTCTCATCTCATCTCATCATGTTCCTCTTGTACCTTGCCTTGTCGAGGTGAAGCATAAACTTCGTGAGAGTGCCCGGTTATCGGCTTCGTATATCGACATTCCCATGGATTCTGTTATTCCCTCCGTCCAACGTTTACGTGGTCGGCCTCTTCCTCTGTTTCCATCTGGTCTGTACATCATTGCTTGTTGTGGCATGCTGTTGACTGGTAGCCTACTTGCATGGCCAAACCATTTGACTTGCTGCTTTCTAATAAAATCTAGAGCAGCTTTAACCCCCACTTTAGTCCTGATTTCTTCATTTCTGATCTTATCTCTTCTTGATACGTTGAGTATTCTTCTCAGGAACCTCATTTCTGTTGTGATTTTTCTTTTCTCTTTTTCTGTCATTGTCCAGGTTTAGTCCGTCGACTAAACTAAACTAAAACTAAACATACTTAGGTAATGTTGGTGAGAATAAGGCTGCTACTGGACAAAGACAAGATTATGTTCAGTCATATCCTGAAGAAGCTTTGTTATTTCTTTCTGATATACAACTCTGTTTTAATGTAAATTCAACGCCAAGTTAATTCAGTTATCAGTTGGGGTATCTTCATTGCACTCCGGACAGGCCCATAGGTGTTCAGATCCCCTCCCCCCAGCATAAGCATCAGCGTTCGTTGGCTAATAGTGCCAGTTCTGTGTTGGTTAACGAGGCACCTCGTTTTCCTGATGTACCTCTCGTGTCTGGCCGTGCCAATACTTACTCCCAGGTCTTTCATCCTGGAGAGCGATGTGGATTCACTGACGTCAAAGTCTTCTGTTCTCGACATGTCTTTAAGGACGTTAATAACATCGGCACGATCCATGGGCTGGCCATCTGCAGGAGGTGCAGAGCCAGCCAGTTTATAAGCTCGTTCAATTTCCCTCGACTCCCGCATGTCCCGGGGACAAAGATGAAGGTGACTTTACGGACAACAGACTTCCTCAGCGACTCAGTCCACTGTCTACGTACAGATCCAGCTTCGACTTTCCAAATCATGCCCACTGAATCACTTAGTACACACACGTTGGTATAATGCTGTGCTTCTAGCCATAAGAAAGCCTGTGTTACTGCCATCACCTCCATCGTCATGCTGCTCGTGGTCATAGAGTGGTCACCACTGGATTCTTGGACGGTTCGGCCCGCTGAACGGGCTGTAAATGCGCCAAGTTAATTATATTATGGGGAGGAGGCAGCAAGACAGAGAATGCGAGAGAGAGAGAGAGAGAGAGAGAGAGAGAGAGAGAGAGAGAGAGAGAGAGGGAGAGAGAGAGAGAGAGAGAGAGAGAGAGAGAGAGAGAGAGAGAGAGAGAGAGAGAGAGAGAGAGAGAGAGAAGGGAAAGTGAGAGCATACATGCAGGCTGGATCATCGCCGGATATCCTAGATGAATCACAATGCGAGCCAGCTCAAGTGCCGCAGCCTGTGTCTCTGGCCACACCACAATGACAACGATGACTGGGGGAAGTACGTCCTTCATTATGTAGTTCTGTATCAGAATGACATATACACGCGACGTCTGGGATCGTCGTCAGCTAAGAGAGGGAAAGACTGGTCACCTCACAGATCCGTAGTAGGTTCATACTCCGAGACTTGTCTGGTTTTCTACATCAACGATATAAAGGTGGCCATTTCTGCAGCACGACTCGCCGACTATCATCATCATGTGCCTTCCAGACTGGCGTAAACGATCATGTCTCCACATCTTGCGATTTCCAACGGCGTGTATCAATTCGCGTGTTCACTACCTTCCGCGTCATAACGCAAGATTGCCAAGAAGTTTGTTTTCGCAATCTTCATCTAGTTCTCTTTTCTCAAATTTTCCCGGTTGCCACAACATATTCCAGATTTTGTCTTCTCACAATGTAGTCAAATATTAAGATTTCTTTCTTAAGTTAGTGATATGTTGTCTTTGCGACTAAATTATCTCAAATTGCCCAGGTTGCACATTTTGGTTGTCCAAGGAATGTCAGCATTCTGCTATAATTGACTATAAACACACGTTTCGTAGTTGTCGAATCGGCCGCGGATTCGTAGGGTCTTCGCAACAGATCGAGGAGAGCCCAATTGACTAGATCATCATGCGCCATGTTTGGCCGTTCTAGCGATCACGACCCACACGACCATCTGTAAATCGCGCCTTGATAAGTTCAGCTACAGATCGTACTGAGCATCATTACGATGCAGAAACGTTGATTCAGTTGCTGATAATTTATGGTTAAGTAGAAGACAAGCCAAACAGATCTGGCTTAACAATGCACAAATATGAAGTGTAGGTAAGAAACCACGGATCTCAACGTCTGACTGGAAAACTGCATCAACATGGATGCTCAAGCCTTCAACAATCCATCTGTAGCGTTTTTTGTTCTCTATTGTCTTTTCTACTATCCTCATGTTTCGTGTCTCTGTACACCAGGCAGTTAAATAGTGTTCTCTGCAGGACGTCGCAGCCAACCCTGTCATCTATCGACTGTTTGTGATTTTCTAGGCAATGTTACTTTCAGAAGTTTGTCATTGCTATCTGAATGACCATGCAATTTTGAAAATAAAACGCAAAGAGATCTACTCCCAAATCCCCGGCCCAAACCGCTTGTGTCGGGGTTTAAAACTGCGTTCTCTACCCCTTGGCCTCATACGCCGACTTAAAACTGGCATTCTGCATAATTATTGATCTATTCAATCTGGGAAAATGGGGTCGCTGGGATCCCCCAGCACTCACGTGACTGTCCGGAGATTCCCGTAGGGCACATTAACGATTCCCGACACCCCACTGACTCCCAAAGTGATGACATCGGCAGCCAAATGAGACCATGTTACGTCATTTAAAATTATTCTTTTGAATGAATGTAATTTATCCAGACTGTCGACTTTCTTTAAGATTTAGTGTCATTAAACAAAGATACATTCAACTTCAAACGGAAATAACGCATCTTAACTTTAATCATTAGATCACGTCCAACTTTAACAATGCAGCAATAAAATTATAGCGTTTGAAAAACCAAAATATGTTTTAGGTATCGTGAAGGGGCTCAGACAAACTGCAAGAAAAGCAAGCAAATAAACAATCCAAATAATAATTCTTTGTTCAGAATTGTGTGTGAGTGTTGGCCCACCGCAGTATCTACAACCGCAACGTTGCATCTCTTCGTGCGAGGAATTGGTCCGTCGAGTGGGTACTTTAATTAAGCCCAGCTCTCTCTGTATACTTTTCATTCCCCCAATTTAGAGAATCTATGCAGTCTGTGATGTAGTATCCGCGTTAGAGCTGTAGGTCTTCTGACTACCGCCTCGGTTGTCCTAGGCACCGGGTTTTATCCCATATGGCTAGGTCTCTTTCCGTAGCACGGAAAGCGTCGCACAAAGCACGAACTCCGTAGCTTTTAGCGACGACCCACAGAAGTCTCCGAAACATTTAACTCGTAAGCCGAACGGTGCGGCCCGGAATCGGACCAACAACCTTCGGAACACGAGTCAAACGGCTTGACCACTTCGCCACAGATCAGATATGACAAGAACAGAAAATCAAGACGGTCCGCGCATGTGTGGTATGCTTAATGGCAGGCGGCAAGTTTCTTATTTACGTGAACATTTTGGCTTTGAAATGAAGAGAGAATCAGAGTCATAGCAACAACGTTGCAAGAGAAACAAGAAAGATACATGCCGCGTAGACACGAGCTTACTGGGGAGAGAGAGAGAGAGAGAGATGTTTTCAAACATCACATTTCTTTACAATCTATACTTGAAGATGTATGTGCGGGCGCAATGGAACACCGCCGTGAGAGAGAGAGAGAGAGAGAGAGGAGAGAGAGAGAGAGAGAGAGAGAGGAGAGAGAGAGAGAGAGAGAGAGAGGAGAGAGAGAGAGAGACGAGAGAGAGAGGAGAGAGAGAGAGAGAGAGAGAGAGAGACAGTGACATTAATCAGAGGCAGATGATGGAGATGGGTCAACAAACGGGTGAAATGGAAGAGAAACAAGGCAGACGGACATATAGCTGGATAGCTAGATGGACAGACAGACAGACATCTCACCACCTGTCAAACGTGTAAGGTTGAGAATGACTGCACCGACTCCACCTGTAGAGGCATCAACTATGACCCAGCGCGCAGGTGTGACAAACTGAGGCTCTCCTGGTGCAGCACCTTGAGTACCCATCTGGCAAGGCACCGTGTGATATGATTCACCTTGAACTCGATGATCTATCTCTGGGTTAGTGTATTATACGTGGATGTTTGTTTTCGCCTGGTACATGGATAACCTGGTACAGAGGTGTGACGTCATGCAGATTGTACATCTCGAACTTATTTTTGCTTCCTCCCACGGGAGAGAAATGTATCGTATAGTTATATTGGAGGGGGGAGAAACGAGAGAGAGAGAGAGAGAGAGAGAGAGAGAGAGAGAGAGAGAGAGAGAGAGAGAGAGAGAGAGAGAGAGAGAGAGAAAGAGAAAGAGGGGGAGAGAATGAACGAACTTTATTTTCTAAGGGTTACAAATTGGGCACTCAGGCCCGTCTTACATCGGTCCTGCCAACCATTCATCTTTCGTATATCAATTATATATTGCGCATGTTATATTCTATAGAAGAAAAATTATCACCTGAATGCTGTGAACATAAACAATCCATATTATCATGTAATGAGACATAAGCGCGCACACGCACGCACGCACACACACACACACATTCATACATGCATGAACACATAAATACATACCTAGATGGATGGACGGATGGTCGGGTGGACAGATGGATGGACGGATGGACAGACAGATGGGAGAGAGAAAGAAAGAGAGTGAGAGAGAAAGAAAGAGAGGGAGAGAGAGAAAGGAGGAGATAGATAGATAGACAGACAGACAGACAGACAGACAGACAGACAGATAGATAGATAGATAGATAGATAGATACCAGATAGATAGATAGATAGATACAACTAATGAAGAACAAACACTATTTTCAAAGGTAACAAATTGGGCACGCCGGCCCGTCTTACATTCGGCCCTTTCAATCACTCATCTTTCATTCATCAATTGTGAATGTACATCACATAGAAAAAACATTGAATTCTGCCCTTCTATCACTCTCTGTCATACATTATTTTCATTCACCATCATTCAAGGCTAACTGAGAACAGCAACAATATAAAAGTTATGCATTATAAAGGCATGGGGGAAATCAAGTGCAAAAATCAATACTACATGACCTCAGTACTATTAAATGAATTGGTGTGGGCACTTGTTATTAGCTATGTGGAATATACTGGTCCTACCACAAGCGGGAATTGGCTGTTATACTATGGATTTTATTACTATTACTTATTTCTATTATTAAGTGGGAAGGATAATTCCATCACTGAGACAGTGTTCGAATAACTTGCGATTATATGTATAGGATTTGGATCTCATGTCTTTTTCTTGATCTTCTTGTGGAAGATTGTTCCACAGCTGAGCTTGCAGGAGTACCGTTAAGCTTGTTTTGTATACGGTCTATCCTACCAGGCTTTCGGAATTGTGTAATATATTTTAATCGTTTACGTGTGTCTAGCATTAATTTAAACCAATGGCCAAGGTAATTTGGGGCATTTCGATGTAGGATTTTGTGAATTAGTTTGGCCTTATGAAAAACAGGCGTTTTCGGAGTGGTAGTAACTGAAGGCGTTTATGCAGGCTAGGATTTCAATTAAATTTTGCTATAAATTAAACTCATTGCCCGTTTCTGGAGTGAATAAAATCGCTTAGTGCTTGAATTTGGGAAAAACCGCCCAGATTTAGAGAAGTCAAAATGGGGCTGTATAGATAGATAGATAGATAGATAGATAGATAGAAGATAGATAGATAGATAGATAGATAGATAGATAGATAGATAGATGTAGATAGATAGATAGACAACACAGAGAGAGAGAGAGAGGAGAGAGAGAGAGGGGAGAGAGAGAGAGAGAAGAGAGAGAGAGAGAGAGAGCAACAAGATAGAAGTGTAGAAAATGAAATAAGAAAGATGGAAACAGTCATATCACAAGGAGAGCAAAAAACAGGACATATATAATTTGCAATAAAAGACTGCGTGGAAGAAACAACGATAACAATCGTATAGGAGAAAGTGCAAAGTCTGACAGGGAGAAAAGGTAATTACATGAAATAAATAAAAGAAGCCGACAAACAAGGAAGTGAACACTGACACAGAGTGACGGGGTTACCTTTTTTCTGTTCTTGTCACACTGCGTTATCTGGTCCTTACAGTTGTGTTCGTGCACGTTTACAAGGCAGTCTGAAAAGGGGGGAGGGTGTTAATCTTTGAGCAGGCAAAAAGTACAGGAAATACTGCAGACAGAATATAGGATATAGACCGTTTACAAGGCAGTCTGAAAGGGAGGAGGGTGTTAATCTACAGCAGGACTAAAAATACAGGGACTACTGAGAAGAATATAGGAAAAAGACACCAGACATGTAGATAGATAGAGCAATTTGGCATTGAATGTAAATGAGTTGGATATAGACATCAGTATGTAGATAGAGTAGGATATAGACATCAGACATATAGATAGATAGAGTAGGGTATA
>JACEFZ010018304.1:230000-248736 GCA_014155875.1 Cepaea nemoralis | reverse complement strand
ACACAAAGTACAGAAGACAATTACTGTTTTCCGTAATTGTGTTCTGTAAAGCTGCATTATTCGTGTTATTTTATATTCTTTACATTTGCATAGATTTACCGTAGTTCCCCTAATTTTACTCATACTTCAACAACACTTATATTCTCAGGTGCGCGTGTACTTCTGGGCTGATCTGCTAAATGCCAGGTGCAGGAAACACGCATCCTATCCGTTCTCTGACTTCTCTCTGCCTTTATGTTTCAATCCATAAACGTTTTAATAGCTTCAGTTTTTGTAGAGCAATATTTACTCGTCTTCGAGTTGTCTGCCTTCAAGTTTCCATCGCCCGTCAGCAGTGAACCTGGATGTCGAAAACTTGTCTAGTTATGTCATGTTTTCCATTGATCTCGTACGTCTGTTGACATATGTGTTTTTATCTTCTTCTGTCCATTGATCTGTTGACACATGTGTTTTTATCTTGTTCTTCTTCCGTCCATTGATCTCGTTTCTCTGTTGACATATTTATTTTTATCTTCGTGTGTCCATTGATCTCGTACATCTGTTGACATGTGTTTTCATCTTCTTCTGTCTATTGATCTCGTCCAACTGTTGACATGTGTTTTTATCATCTTCTATCCATTGATCTCGTGCATCTTTTGACATATGTCTTTTCATCATAATCTTCTGTCCATTGATCTCGTACCTCCGTTGACATATGTATTGTTATCTTCTTCTTTCGTCCATTGAACTCGTACATCCGTTGACATATGTGTTTTTATCATCTTCTATCCATTGATCTCGTAGATCTGTTGACATATGGGTTTTTATCATCTTCTATCCATTGATCTCGTAGATCTGTTGACATATGTGTTTTTATCATCTTCTATCCATTGATCTCGTAGATCTGTTGACATATGTGTTTTTATCATCTTCTATCCATTGATCTCGTAGATCTGTTGACATATGTGTTTTCATCTTCTGGCCGAGGCTTATATAAATGCTGCATGAAAGCGTGGGGTACAATGCGTTGGAGACTCTTTGCAGCCGACCCTCTGGGCGGAGATGGCACTTGATTGATTGATTTATTGATAACATGAGACGGGATTGCAAGATTGGATTATGTATGGCAGATGAGAGCCTAAGAGTGGGTAACGTTACGTGGCTTTGTCCCAACCCTTAATAGTTCTTTCCTTTTCCTCTTCTACCCTAGAGTACAGTGAACAGTATCATCGTGCAGTCTTGCAGTTAGCATGATCAATAGATTTACGTGTGCTGGTCGACATTGGTAGTGAGGGAAGAAACGTAGTGAGGTCATAGTCACTCCAGAAAACATACAATGTTAAAGCTGTAGGCAAGTTAAGGATTCGAACCTCTCCTCCTAATAAGGATAACCCATGCCTGAAGGAACAAGTGTACCAAACGCATGGCCAGTTAGACGCCTTCTTCTTCTCCTCCTCCGTTATCCCCCATTGAGACTTAGTCCTTCAACCCACTCGCTCCAAGCCCTCCTGTCTTTAGATATCCAATGCAGCTCTGTCATGTCATCCTTTTATTATTCATTGCATGTGAGTATGGCCGAGTGGATCAGAGCTCTCGCTCACAAACTTCCTGTGTGCCGATGGCGAGGTAGCGGGTTTAACCCCTTACACCAGATCAGTTGGACTAAGATGTTGACTTATCGTCCTTGACTTGGGGACGTAAATGGCAAATACCTTTGAAGTCGGAGTGGGTTAACCTGATGGCAAGAACATTGGGAATGGGAAAAGCTAGCCCACATGTAAAAATCAGTCCAGCGTGGGCTACACTCGAGGTAAAAGTGCGCGAACGAAATAAAAAAAAAAAAATTAATTTATGTCTCTACTTATCTTCGTGTGTTTTTGGGTATCCCTCTATTTCTTGCGCTTTGTGAAGTCAAAAGAAAAGGACTTTCTGGTTATGTTATTCTCGGGTTTTCTTTATGTATGTCATATCCACCGCGAACCATGAGTATCCCCATTACCCATATCCATCCACCATCCACATAATTACACGCGTGCGTACACTCACACACATGCTCACATTGTGTGACTTGATTCACCGAACAACTGCAAGCACAGTGTGTGCGTGTGTTGTTGTTTTGATCACGGCATAAAACGTCCAATTAATTTGATGAACTTGTAGCCAGTTAAAGAATTAATGGAGCGTTAAATAGCTTCTTACGTTCCCCGGAGTCTCCTCTGGGTGATCGACCAGCCAGCAATAAAATATAAGGCCAGCGCTGGTTGTATTGTGAAAGGGACGCTGTTGTTTTTCTGGTGCGCACATGATTATTCTCGTGTTCAATAATTCATCTGTGAGTTCCCATACATAGCTTTACATCTTCCGAGGGTGTTTCAGTATAGTCATTAGTTTTTTGGCTCTCCCTCTCTCTCTCTCTCTCTCTCTCTCTCTCTCTCTCTCTCTCTCTCTCTCTCTCTCTCTCTCTCTCTCTCTCACGCAATACACCGTGTGCCTTTGGCTATTCTTCATATAGTGTTAGTTAGTTGCACATCCTTTACAGGATGTTGCAATCAACCTCAGAATTTTTTGGCTGTTTGTGGTTTCTTGGCAAGCTTACGTTCAGTATTTTGTATGACCGGCACTCATAACCTTTGTAAGGGAAACATTGCAAGGCAGTCTGCTGCCAAATCACCCGCAGCTGTGTTTCGAGCGCGGTATGCGGGATTACCAATTGCATTCTTAGCCCCTTTGCCACTAAGGCTGTATTAAAATCAACCGGGTGCCGCATGCTCGCCCTCCCAGGGCGGGGTGGCTTCTGGTCAGACATTCTTAACGATGTCGATACGGGATAAGTTCGATAAACGAACGTCTTGAATTTCAATACACACGAAAGGAGAAAGACGCCCGGGAATCATGACCCGGAGAGTGAGCACGCTGAGATTAAGGAAGGTAAAATGGCGGAAACATTCGGCGAGAGAGGGACCCGCTACTGATGATCGGAAGCCTTCTGTGGTGCTGGCTCCGCGGCGGAGTGTTTACCACGACACAAATATTCTTTGATTGCCATCGACAGTCGTGGCCGAAATGGTAAGAGCGCTTGTCTGTGAACTTCCGGTGCGTTTATGGTGGGGTGGGATATCAACCCCTAACACATGCACTAAGGTGAATTTAAACTTTGACGTCTCTTTCGGAAAGAAATGGCAAGAGTAAAATCTCCCAGAAAAGCAGCCCATGTCTGGGGTTGAGCGAAGCATTCCGACAAGGATATGCGCCATTTCTTTAAAACAAGATGTGGACTTGGCAAAACAACTGACCCACAAGCAGAATAATGTCTTAGAAACTTAAATACACTGAGCACATCAAACATCACAGTAATTTACAACGAAGAGTAATGGACAGAGAGTTGCTGAAATATAGGCAAGAGTAGAACGATCATCATGATGGGAATACATACATTGAGCACGTCAAACATCACAGTAATTTACAACGAAGAGTAATGGGCAGAGTAGTTGCTGAAATATAGGCAAGAGTAGAAAGATCATCATGATGGGAATACGTACATTGAGTACGTCAAACATCACAGTAATTTACAACTTCCGGTGCGTTTATGGCGGGATGGGGTATCAACCCCTAACACGGGCACTAAGGTGAATTTAAACTTTGACTTCTCGTTCGGGAAGCAGTGGCAAACTACTGAAAAAAGTAGCCCAGGTCTGGGGTTGAGCGAAATAATAAGATGATGACGGCTTAAATGATGAGATGATGATGA
Source organism: Cepaea nemoralis (assembly GCA_014155875.1). NCBI lineage: Eukaryota > Metazoa > Mollusca > Gastropoda > Stylommatophora > Helicidae > Cepaea > Cepaea nemoralis. Next base: position 245,009 of record JACEFZ010018304.1, on the reverse strand, counting down.
GACGACATTGTGGTGAGATAATCTGAGCCCACTATGCCTTACAGTGTGCAGCTTGTCTTAGCTGATATCATCAACTTCCGTTGTCTTTTTTCTTCTCCCGATCTATGAGCGGTTGTCAACGTTTCAGTACCATGTGCCCCGCTAACTGCCCAAGGCATTCATGTCTCCGTAGATCTCGGTCCTTGTTGGTCTGGATCAACTCTGTTGGTGATTTCCCTCCATGCCATCTCCTCTGTCCTTCCAGCATCATTGATCTCTGTCTGCCTCTGCCTCTTTCCCCACCGATCTTTCCAGTCGTCACTCTCTTTATGACCACAACTGTATGCCCTATTGTAATACTTGGCTCAAATTAGAGAACATAAACATTCACCATCTGTGACAACTTAAGGAATTCATGTTAAAACAGCCGATTCTGCTAGCATTGCCGAGCCCGAAACCATTGTTTTCCCCCATATATTCTAATGTCTACTTATGTTCCCTTATCTTTCTCCTGTCTATCTATGGTTTTTTTAATCATCGTCTACCCAGTTGCAATACTTTGCTCAACTTGGAGAAAGTAACCATTCAGAGAGGCAGAGACCGACCAAGAGAAATTATGCTGGATGGACTGAGACTGTGGCATGGAGGAATATCATCAGCAGAATTGATCCAGAAAACCAAAGACCGAGATCTGTGGAGAGTCATGAACGCCTACGCCAACTGGCATGACACTTGATGATGAAGATGAACTATTCACCATCAGGAACGACTTTAGGGCAGTAGAGTCAGAAACAGAACCACTAGATGACAGAAATATCAGCCATCAGTGACACGCGAAGGACAGCAAAGTCAGAAATAAACCCATCAGACAGTACAATTTGCAATCAAGAGAAGCCTGCCCGCGGTAACACCAGAACTGTAACAACTGGGGAGATAACCAGTACACATAAACCAGCAGTGGGCTCAACAGCTGTAACACAAGATCCCTGGGGAAATACGGCGTCTATTCCGTCCCAGGAATTGTCTGCCTCATTGGGAAATAAATTCTCCATAGTGCAACATTGCAGACAGGTTAAAGTTCAGGCGGGTCACGTGCCTGCACATTTCCAATGACGTGCGTTGTACAGATGAATATTTATTGATTCGCAAGTCGTTTGTTGTACATAAATAAATGGGGGAAATGTTGGGTAACTTATGTGGCTGTCAGTTTAGTAGGGTAATGATTGGCACGCATAGCAGGCAAGGGTGGGGTAAGCGGGAGAAACGCTGTGGGCCTTGTTGTGGATATGGGAAAGAACCACTTCTTCCGTGCAAAGCAATTCACCTTACTACGTTTGATCGGTTGCTTGATATATAATACATTTTTCTTGATTCCTGTAACAGTGTCTTTTGAGTCAGAAGGTAGTAGTAGTAGTAGTAGTAGTAGTAGTAGTAGTAGTAGTAGTAGTAGTAGTAGTAGTTTTTGAGTCAGAGGGCAGTGTCTTTTGAGTCAGTGGATGGTACCTTTTGTGTCAGAGTGTAATGTCTTTTGTGTAAGAATGTAGTGTCTTTTGAGTAAGAGTGTACTGGTATTTTTTTCTTTGAGTTAGGTTGTAGTGTCTTTTGAGTCACCTGGTGGTACCTTTTGTATCAAAGTGTAATGTCTTTTGAATAAGAGTGTACTGTCTTTTGAGTTAGATTGTAGTGTCTTTTCAGTCAGAGGATCGTACCTTTTGAGTCAGTTGGCAGTGTCTGTTGAGTCAGGAGGTAATGCCCATTGAGTCGGAGAACGGTGGCTTTTGAGTCAGAGAACGGTAGCGTTTTAGTCAGAGAACGGTATCTGTTGAGTCAGAGAACGGTACCTGTTGAGTCAGAGAACTGTATCTGTTGAGTCAGAGAACGGTAGCTTTTGAGTCAGAGGCGAGGGATGCATCTTCATAACGACACTGGACAACAAATTAATGTGAACACGCAGACGACTCTGCTGGCTTTGGTGCGGTCCACCGCCTCCATCCCCTCTCCCATATTCTAGTGAACGAACGAACGAACAGACATTATTTTCGATGGGTAACAAATTGGGCACGCAGGCCCGTCTTACATTCGGCCCTTCCAGAGAAGAGAGAGAGAGAGAGAGAGAGAGAGAGAGAGAGAGAGAGAGAGAGAGAGAGAGAGAGAGAGAGAGAGAGCTTATAAGGGAGCCACGGTTATAAACTAATCTACAATTTGTCTCTTAAAAACACCCTGTTAAAATACAATCCACAAAATCCAACAATCAGATCAACATCTCAAACATCTCCCTGCCGCCTCCTTCCCAGCAGACATGGCGTTGGCGTCCGGAAGTACGTTAGCAAACTTCGAGAGCGCTGATTGGACCAACTTGAGAATATCCTTGACATATCCCGCTTTTTATCCAGTTCTTCCGACCGTCTACCACCGCCTGCATCTCCCAGTCACTTCTCCTCGTTAGACCAGCCAATTTTTGTATTTCAGAAGTTATATTTCTCTGGCTGTCGATAGCTCAACGGAAGATTAAAGGTATTTCTTGCTGGAGGCAAAAATCGATAGGAGTAATAGTTGTTTGAGACTAGGATGTTCCGCTGTCTGGAGAAAAATGACGCGAGTGCAGAGTTGCAGGTTTTGATTAGGAAATGGAAAGGTATTAATGGACGGTCGTGAGGTTGTAAAAACAACAGCGGAAGTCAGCTGGTTGTTTGAGGTCGTATGTAAGAAGAGAACATGGGAAAATATTGCGACGTAAGAAAAGACCATTTGTAGAAACAGCAGATGCATACTGAGAGAAATAATACTGCCTAAGACGTTGGCACGAAGGAATATCATCAGTCGAATTGATCAAGAACATATGTCTGTGGAGATACACCAACTCTTACACCATTTGTCAGGGCACTCGCTGGTGATGATGATAACTGGAAGTGTTACTTACACACGCCTAAAAAACCCTGCGCATTCAGTTACCCGACTCTATTGATGACATCAGCCAAACCAGTTGTAGAATCGCTACTTCTTTACTGAAGTGAAGAAATATACACAACGCCCACAACCGCCGCACTAACCAGTTTAGCCGTAAAAACTATTTATAATTCTCTCCTTACAACACCAGCGAGAGAACAGTCTTAGGTAACATCAGCCGATGAAGATCTCACACAACATACTGCACAACAGAGACGTGGCGCTGGCGGCCGGATGGATGTTTGGCAAACTCACGGAGCGTCAGCTTGTGATGACCATTGACCCTTTGCCGCCTTTTGTCTTGTGGCTTGCCACTTTTGTCACTGTCTGCCCTACGGCGAGTCACTTGTGTCCGTTAGCCGAGCAATAACCTGTTTCTGCGTGTAAGCTGTGTTTCTGTGTGTAAGTTGTGTTTCTGTGTAAAAGTTGTGTTTCTCTGTGTGTATGTTGTTTCTGTGTAAAAGTTGTGTTTCTGTGTGTGTAAGTTGTGTTTCTGTGTGTGTAAGTTGTGTTTCTGTGTAAAAGTTGTGTTTCTCTGTGTGTATGTTGTTTATGTGTAAAAGTTGTGTTTCTGTGTGTGTAAGTTGTGTTTCTGTGTGTGTAAGTTGTGTTTCTGTGTAAAAGTTTCCGTGTGTGTGTATAAGTTGTGTTTCTGTGTAAAGGTTGTGTTTCTGTGTGTATAAGTTTTGTTGAACTCGCCTGATAGCATCACAAAAAAATCAGATAGACCATTTTTGCATTAATGCCAAATTCCGTTCATCAGTACAAGACGTCAGAGCCTACAGAGGTGCAGATGCTGGCAGTGATCACAATCTCTGCATTGCCAAACTAAAAATAAAGCTCAAGACTCTGCACAGATCACCCAGAATTAAGAAAATAAACTCACAGTCCCTACTGACTAAAGAACACCAACTCGCATTCAATTCAGAGGTACAAAGCATCTATGCTAACAAAGAAAGTATATCGAGCAGTGCGAATATTAAAACAACATTGAAGAAAATTGGAATTCCCTAAAAACTACCTTGCTAAATGCTGCAACAAACACAGTCGGCTACGTACAAAGACAGAAGAAGAAGTGGCTAAGCGATAACACCTGGACGAAGATACAAGAAAGAAAACAAGCAAAACTAACACTTCTTTCTGCAAAAGACACATCTTCATATGAAACCCATAAGCAAAAGTACTCTATGTTGGATAAAGAGGTGAAATCAAGCGCACGAAAAGACAAACAGAACTTATTCACAGCCTGGCCTCCGACGCCGAATCAGCTGCCAGAACTGGAAACAACAGAGCCGTATTCCATATCATGAAGCAACTATGCAATCACTCACCTACACCAAACATACCCATCAAAGACAAACAAGGCAATCAACTGTTATCCGATGACCTTCAAAAGCAACGATGGGCAGAACATTTCAAAGAAATATTAAATAGACCGCAGCCTGACACTGTTACGAACCTGGATGGAGAAATTACTATGCCCCCACTGGATGCCTCCTGCGAGTCATTCACCATGGAAGAGATTAAAGCAGCTGTCACGGAACGGCTGAGAATTCACCTAGCAAACTCCCAAAAATCCAATTCCCCCTTTTCAGTACTAGTAGAATTGCCGATCTAGTCGAAGGGATACAACCAAGGTATTAATGTACCCCACGCAAAGGCGATTGGTGGCCCTTGACTTCTCGACTGTTCGGGTGACGAAAGCTCAACCCAACCATATCCGCTCACGCATGCGCACGAACCGTCTCGGAACAAAGAGAGGCTCAGTTGTGATCCGGCCGTGAAAGCAAGCCGTTGTGTTTGAACGACTGTGTTAATTCGTAAATGGGAGAGAGGAAGCCAGTGTCTTGCTGTTTATCAAAGAAAACCGACAGAACGTCCAGTGTTGGGACGGGAGCTCCTCAATTCTGAATACACAGTTTGTCGTAAGGTACGTTAAACATATTTAAATAAATAATGTGTGTCGTTACGGCGTTGAATCGAAGCTGTTCGACCACATGTCCCGCCCGGCGCACAAAGGTCAGTCAGGGGTGAAACTGTGGGCTTGTGTTTTAAATTAACCCTGCAGGCGAGTTGAACACGATGGATTGTAGGCCTGTGTTTTGCGTTAACATTGTACCAGTACGGGAATGCGTGTTATTGCCGCTACAAGAAGTTATAAACATTTCGGACAGGCCCAATAGTGTTAGTAGTCCGAGTTCACTCCTGGGCGGCCTTAGAACTCTAACGTAGTCGACATAAACGGAGGTGGGCGAAGGCGTTGTAGAACATAGGTCGAGTGAGGTATCAGGGAACTCGGCCGAACCAGACGAAACCCATGCGATGGTCGCCGGACATGTCGAAGGTCATTCGAAGGACATTGCGGGTGTCTAAGTTCGAATTCTTTGGTGTGGCGACCACTGGCTTTGCTGAGCTTTCTGCTTATTCTTTATGTTATTGGTTGCCGTAACAGAACACCATCTTGATAGGCAGTTGGTTCCCGAGAGGTTGACACTGGAGAAACTGGGGAATGCGACAGAGCTGGTCACAGCCAGCTGAACATCGTTCCAAATGCTCTGACCTTAACTAGGGGAGGAGGGAACGGGATGTGGACTTCCACTACAGGGGGATTTCCCTGTATAATCTATTACATTCCTGGATCAGAGCTAGAGCTCCAGGAGACCTGGTGTATAGTAGGTAATCCTAAAATCGAACCAGGGAGAGGGGGCTACCTCCGAGGGAGGGGAATTCGGTGGTCACCGGCTCTCCTTCAGAGCCTTTCTGTCTCTAGGTACCTTTAACCTACTAACCTGGTATATTGTGTCCTTAGAAGTCTTTTTAGGACAGAAGGATTTCGCCGACACCATGACCAGATACACAGCCCTACCTTGGGCGGGTTCGAGACGGAGGACGGTTCAGCCAGCACTTGTTAGGACCCAGACCCAGTTCAGTTTTGGCAGTGGATCCTGGTCTGTGAGGCTGCCGGCCGGGTCATGGCGACACCGGCCTATGCTGAGTACACATAGGTAACGTGTACCTCTGGGGGTAAGTCTGTGTCACGATATTCACACATGGTGTTATCTTTGGCAGGTTCTACTTTCTGAGAGACTTACGTGACGGGACCAGAGGAAGATGACTTTGTGAAGGCTGCTAAATGGCTGGTTTACCTATGTGACGTGAAGTGAGGCTTCTACACCACACCACGTGCCGGGAAGTCACTGCGCCACAGTCCAGTCCCGTCTAAACCGCTAAATGATCGTCAGTCAGTCCACCAAGTATTATGATGGCTACACACGGGCGAGTATCGTGTCCTCTTGTCTGTGAAGTTTTGACATTATAACCCACTAGCCAAACGGGTAGAGAAGAACTACATTACCCTTTATTTCATGATGGCCTGGTGTTCCGAGAACAGTCTACCATGTTGGAATAGGGACACTTGTTACATTCCTTACCTGGTCACGCGCTACCAGTACTGACTTTGAGTGACAGAGTCAACTTGAACTGTGCCAACTTTCTGTGCTTATAGGCCCAGTTATACCCATCCTGATCCCATTAGAGACCACCATCTGTTCCAGAACTTGGACATCGTTAAATGTGTGTTAACTGTTATGGTGGCTTCTTAGGAAGGTTGTCTAGCACAGGCCTTACCAGTGAAGCTTGAAGGACAGGCCTGCAGAACTTCTACAGGGATGTTAGTCCAGAGTCATCACGTACCACCGCAACTTGGAGTCACCACCTGGACGTGCTAGTCTTTCCAGTTGAGACTACACCTCGGCAGAGACATTCCACGCTACGTGTGCAGATGAGTGACCTCTTTAACCTTGTGGTATCGTACCGAGTGTACCGTGATGAGTGAGACGGCCTGAGACTGATCCAGATAGCCATTTCTTCTATCGCCTGGCGGTGGCCAGGATTCTCTCATGAACACTCCCCTTGTACATTATATCATATAGTCCAGGATTCTCTCATGAACATTCCTCTTGTACATTATATCATATAGTCATTATGTGTAGACACCAGAGTCGTGTCATCTGTTCTGGATGAGAGGTGAAAAAGGTTGTGTCCAGCGGTTGATAGTGAGAGAGACAGGAATCCAAGGGCTGGTGGGGTCTGTAGACTGAGATTTATTGTATTCCCAGAGTGCATCTATCCCGTTATTAAGATGTAATAGTATGCTTCCCTCACTCCAAGAAATACTACGACATTATTTGGGGGCCCGTCCGGGATATTGATGAGACAGCTCTGGTGATTATGGTTAGGACATTTCATTCCTAGTATCTCTATTCAGGTCTACATAGGTCTTTGGTCCTGTTTCTTCTCTTGACAAAGACAGATTGACGTGTGGTGTGTGGGGACGTCATATATATTAGATTGGTGTATTGCATATCTATATATTGCGTTATTTACCTATCACTCACACTACTAACATATACTCTCTACGTATGGCATCCACCAAATTAAATATGGAGGAAGTGCGGGCAACCGGCGAAGGACTGGGCTTCACCGGCACTGCACTAACCGAGTATATCCAAGGGGTTGAGAGAGACTTCCGTCAGGAAGAGAGAGAGAGAAGACAACAAGAAGTGGAGGATCGAAGGATGGCCTTTGAGTTGAAGAAGTTCGAAATTGAACAAGCCGCTAAGAAGTTCGACGCCGAACAAGAGGCTCAGAAGCGAGAGCATGAGTACCGTATGCGGGAACTCGAGCTCAGGGCACAATCAAGTAGAGAGACTGAGGGAGCAGTAGGAGGGTCTTCACTCCCTGGTTCACCTACCTTAGGTCGACATGGTTATCATGCCATGAAGTTTCCTCTACCGATTTTTGAGGAAGATAAGGAAAAGATCGACCAGTTCTTACAAAAGTTCGAGGCTATGTCTGTCGCCATGGGTCTCGATCGAGACAAGTGGTGTCTGAAACTGTCCCAGGGATTGCGCGGAACCGCGTACGAGGTCTACTCGCGTTTACCGGCGGGACACGAGAATAATTATGCCGAACTGAAGGCCGCGCTGTTGAAAACGGTTCGAAATGACGTCGCATACTTACCGCAAGAAGTTTCGAGAAGCGAAACGAGAGCCGAGTGAGTTATTTGCTGCGTACGCCGAGCGTCTTAGATCCTACCTCCATAAATGGATGGACTTAGCTCAGTTCGCACACGATTACGACAGTCTCGAAGAACTGATGATCGTCGACCAGATGCGGAAGCATATGTCGAAACCGCTCAAAGAGTTCTTGGGAGAACAAGGGGCGGAAAGATTAGAGGTAGTAGCCAAAATGGCCGAACGATTCGTCGAGGTGCATGGTGAAGGTGGGGAAACCCATCCCTCCATGGGTAAAAAGTCAGGACAAGACTGACAGAAAGAAACTGAAAACATCTCATGCCAAGAATGTAGAACCTTATGAAAAATCCTCTGACCAGAGTCCGGAGAAGTCGAAAGATGGGAGCAGGAAGCCACATAACTCTCCACCGAAACGGAAATGGAGTGAGAAGTGGTGTTCGATTTGCCAGTCACCCTCGCACAATACAAGGGACTGCAGATCGAAGGCTAAGAGCTCACACTTTGCGGCCTGCCTAGTGGCTCCAAAGGCTGTTGCCACCGAAAGGTCGAGGTCGGCGAAGAGACTCTGGATCAAGAGAGGCCACCTGTGGTCGAACTGATAGAAGTCAACGGCCAGCAGGTTGAGTGTCTCTATGACACTGGCCTAGACGGGGAAGCCGTCATTGCCGCCAGTCTAGTGAGACCAGACCAACTCACTGGGGAAAGCATCGAGATACAGCCGGCTATGAAGAGTGCGGTGGCCATGACGTTACCAATCGCTAACGTAGAGATTAGGTCGAGATACGTCACGGGCAGCATCCCAGCCGCGGTATTACTCGATCCCCTATATCCCGTGATTCTGGGGAGTAAATATGTATTTCTAGGGGTGCCGAAGAAGCCAATCCACCTAGGTGACATACATACCTGCGCCCACACGGGGAAAGACGAGGCAAACACAACCAGCTCGAAAACCCAGCTAGGGGGTTTGCGCACGGCCCAGAGCGCAGACGCGACACTACGTCCGTGCTACAAGAAGCTGCAGAAAAGTGCTGACCCACCGCAACGGGGCCAGTACTATCTGAAGAATCGGCTGCTATACCGGAGAGCCGGTAGGGGAGATGAACTGCCCGGGCAGTTGGTGGTCCCGACGGACTACCGTATCCCAATTCTTCAGAGGGGACACACCATATCGGGTAGTAACCTATCCGGGAATGGACATATGGGTGTCAGAGCGACGCTGCAGCGAATTTCCGGTCATTATTACTGGCCACGAATGACTGGCGATGTACGCCGGTTAGTCAAGTCATGCCCAGAATGCCAGAAGGCTACACCCACAGATCGGACTAAGACTAGATTAGGTCTTAAGGTGGGAGATAGAGTATTATTGTGGGGTCCAAGCAGGACCAATATGCTCGAGGTAGGATGGCAAGGACCTTATCCCGTGGTCAGGGTAGTGTCCAAGACCAACTACGAGATCCGGATCGGGGGAATTTTTGAGAATTTTCCATGCAAATCTCCTGCGAAGAAACGAGGAGAGGTCCGGTGACAAATCTCTGCACCTGTCGGCGATGTCAGTCACTAGTACCCAAGTTCGGAAGGGGTGGGTAACGTCGGATGCGGCGCGAGATACCCTGGACTCCAACCGACGATCGACTGACTGGCCCCGCTATCAAAAGAGATGGCCAGGGAAACCCGAGTCCCGAGGGTTCTGGGAAGACTATACCGTCCATCGAGGACGATACCCGCAAATCCCGAGACATGTTTGTAGGGAGACATAGCGGTAGTGACGACACTGGTACCGCCGGAAGGGAAGATCCGTCGGTATTGCACCCCGTTGCGTACGCGAGTCGGATGGTCGTCCGGCCGAACGTAATGACTCAACGGGCAAGCGCGGTTGTCGATCACTGATATGAGACGGGCTGTCCAAGTTACTGCCCAAAGTGATGGGGAGGTTGTACCTTTGAGGACACCGGCAGACCATCAATCAAAGATGGGCTTTGGCCACCTCCCGTAAGCTCAAAGCGCGCTTGATGCGTTGGGTTGTGATGCATCAGCCCTACACCTTTACGGTGGAATACATTCCCGGTAAGGAGAATGTTGGGGCTGATTTTCTGTCTAGGCATCCAGTCCCAGAGGCAGAGGACGAGTTGCTAGGACGTGAACATCCAGCAGGAGACAGTCGACGCGGTCAACTCTCTTAAGAGGGGGCCTATGTCACGGAACGGCTGAGAATTCACCTAGCAAACTCCCAAAAATCCAATTCCCCCTTTCAGTACTAGTAGAATTGCCGATCTAGTCGAAGGGATACAACCAAGGTATTAATGTACCCCACGCAAAGGCGATTGGTGGCCCTTGACTTCTCGGACTGTTCGGGTGACGAAAGCATCAACCCAACCATATCCGCTCACGCATGCGCACGAACCGTCTCGGAACAAAGAGAGGCTCAGTTGTGATCCGGCCGTGAAAGCAAGCCGTTGTGTTTGAACGACTGTGTTAATTCGTAAATGGGAGAGAGGAAGCCAGTGTCTGCTGTTTATCAAAGGAAAACCGACAGAACGTCCAGTGTTGGGACGGGAGCTCCTCAATTCTGAATACACAGTTTGTCGTAAGGTACGTTAAACATATTTAAATAAATAATGTGTGTCGTTACGCGCGTTGAATCGAAGCTGTTCGACCACATGTCCCGCCCGGCGCACAAAGGTCAGTCAGGGGTGAAACTGTGGGCTTGTGTTTTAAATTAACCCTGCAGGCGAGTTGAACACGATGGATTGTAGGCCTGTGTTTTGCGTTAACATTGTACCAGTACGGGAATGCGTGTTATTGCCGCTACAAGAAGTTATAAACATTTCGGACAGGCGCAATAGTGTTAGTAGTCCGAGTTCACTCCTGGGCGGCTTAGAACTCTAACGTAGTTCGACATAAACGGGAGGTGGGCGAAGCGTTGTAGAACATAGGTCGAGTGAGGTATCAGGGAACTCGGCCGAACCAGACGAAACCATGCGATGGTCGCCGGACATGTCGAAGGTCATTCGAAGGACATTGCGGGTGTCTAAGTTCGAATTCTTTGGTGTGGCGACCACTGGCTTTGCTGAGCTTTCTGCTTCATTCTTTATGGTTATTTGGTTTGCCGTAACAGAACACCATCTTGATAGGCAGTTGGTTCCCGAGAGGTTGACACTGGAGAAACTGGGGAATGCGACAGAGCTGGTCACAGCCAGCTGAACATCGTTCCAAATGCTCTGACCTTAACTAGGGGAGGAGGGAACGGGATGTGGACTTCCACTCCAGGGGGATTTCCCTGTATAATCTATTACATTTCCTGGATCAGAGCTAGAGCTCCAGGAGACCTGGTGTATAGTAGGTAATCTAAAATCGAACCAGGGAGAGGGGGCTACCTCCGAGGGAGGGGAATTCGGTGGTCACCGGCTCTCCTTCAGAGCCTTTCTGTCTCTAGGTACCTTTAACCTACTAACCTGGTATATTGTGTCCTTAGAAGTCTTTTTAGGACAGAAGGATTTCGCCGACACCATGACCAGATACACAGCCCTACCTTGGCGGGTTCGAGACGGAGGACGGTTCAGCCAGCACTTGTTAGGACCCAGACCCAGTTCAGTTTTGGCAGTGGATCCTGGTCTGTGAGGCTGCCGGCCGGGTCATGCGACACCGGCCTATGCTGAGTACACATAGGTAACGTGTACCTCTGGGGGTAAGTCTGTGTCACGATATTCACACATGGTGTTATCTTTGGCAGGTTCTACTTTCTGAGAGACTTACGTGACGGGACCAGAGGAAGATGACTTTGTGAAGGCTGCTAAATGGCTGGTTTACCTATGTGACGTGAAGTGAGGCTTCTACACCACACCACGTGCCGGGAAGTCACTGCGCCACAGTCCAGTCCCGTCTAAACCGCTAAATGATCGTCAGTCAGTCCACCAAGTATTATGATGGCTACACACGGCGAGTATCGTGTCCTCTTGTCTGTGAAGTTTTGACATTATAACCCACTAGCCAAACGGGTAGAGAAGAACTACATTACCCTTTATTTCATGATGGCCTGGTGTTCCGAGAACAGTCTACCATGTTGGAATAGGGACACTTGTTACATTCCTTACTGGTCACGCGCTACAGTACTGACTTTGAGTGACAGAGTCAACTTGAACTGTGCCAACTTTCTGTGCTTATAGGCCCAAGTATACCCATCCTGATTCCCATTAGAGACCACCATCTGTTCCAGAACTTGGACATCGTTAAATGTGTGTTAACTGTTATGGTGGCTTCTTAGGAAGGTTGTCTAGCACAGGCCTTACCAGTGAAGCTTGAAGGACAGGCCTGCAGAACTTCTACAGGGATGTTAGTCCAGACAGTCATCACGTACCACCGCAACTTGGAGTCACCACCTGGACGTGCTAGTCTTTCCAGTTGAGACTACACCTCGGCCAGAGACATTCCACGCTACGTGTGCAGATGAGTGACCTCTTAACCTTGTGGTATCGTACCGAGTGTACCGTGATGAGTGAGACGGCCTGAGACTGATCCAGATAGCCATTTCTTCTATCGCCTGGCGGTGGCCAGGATTCTCTCATGAACACCTCCCCTTGCTACATTATATCATATAGTCCAGGATTCTCTCATTAACATTCCTCTTGTACATTATATCATATAGTCATTATGTGTAGACACCAGAGTCGTGTCATCTGTTCTGGATGAGAGGTGAAAAAGGTTGGTCGCAGCGGTTGATAGTGAGAGAGACAGGAATCCAAGGGCTGGTGGGGTCTGTAGACTGAGATTTATTGTATTCCCAGAGTGCATCTATCCCGTTATTAAGATGTAATAGTATGCTTCCCTCACTCCAAGAAATACTACGACAGCAGCCACCAAAAAATTGAAGAACAACAAAGCTGTTGGTGAAGATGAAATCTCAGGAGAAATGCTCAAAGCAGCAGATGAGAACACCTTACAACGTTTGTTACAGCTGTCAATGAAATCTGGCAAAGCGAATCCCCACCACAACAGTGGAAAGATTGTTGTAATTTTCAAACGCCTAAAAAGGGCGATATGTCTGAATTGCAATAATTGGCGTGGTATCACTCTATTGTCAGTACCAGGAAAACTTTTTTGTAGCATGTTACTTGAGAGATTGAAAAAGGCGATAGATGAAGGCTCAGAGAAGAACAAGCAGGCTTCAGACCAAAACGGTCATGCATAGACCACATTTTCACCCTCAGAATAATCATTGAAGACTCCGTAGAATTCCAGTCGAAATTAATCACAAACTTTGTCGACTTTCAAAAAGCCTTCGACAGCATCCACCGTCCTTCACTTTGGAATCTACTTAACATCTATGGTTTTCCTACCAAATATACCAACGTCATAAAATCTTCCTACAAAGAGACACGTTGCTGCGTAAGAACAGAAACAGGCAACTCTGACTGGTTCTCAGTCGAAACAGGAGTGAAACAGGGTTGTGTCTTATCACCGATGCTTTTTGGAAATAGCTATCGATTGGGTCATGCGCAAATGCACAAGCAACACAAATATGGGTATTCATTGGGTTGACAAAATTCTAGAAGACCTGGACTTTGCCGACGACATAGTGCTTTTGAGTTCAACACATCCGGATGCTCAAGAGAAAATAAACCACCTCCAAAATGTTTCAGGGCAAATTGGTCTCCAAATTAACACCACAAAAACAAAGACTATTGATCTTACCAACAGTTCAGATGAGACCAAATTGAACAGCTACGTTCTTGAAAAAGTCAACAGCTTCACATACCTAGGAAGCAAAATGACATCCACAGGGGACTCAACACCAGAAATATCAACTAGAATCGCACTGGCATCTAGTGCCTTCAACAAACTGTCAAACATCTGGAAGTCAAAGACACTCAGCAAACACACAAAACTTAAAATCTTCAACTCTTGTGTGATTCCAGTGTTAACGTATGGATGTGAAAGTTGGAAATCAACGGTAGCTTTAGATAAAAAATTAGACAATTTTGAGAACAAATGTCTTAGAAGACTTCTAAACATCCACTGGACAGACTTCAGAACCAATTCGCAAATAAGACAAGAGACTAAGCAAGATACAGTATCCAATTTCATAAGAAGACGCCGTTGGAACTACATCGGCCATGTACTCAGAATGGACAAGACAAGACTCCCCTACCAAGCCCTCATATGGTCACCGGTAGGGAAAAGAAAACGGGGAAGACCAAGAGAGACCCTGCGTAGAACCATCATTAGAGAAGGCTCATTCAATGGCCAAGTAAATATCCAAGATCTACAACAGATAGCAGCGAACCGCCAGGCATGGAGAGACAGGACTTCTGCCCTATGCGCCGCCTTAGGCACAAGAGGAAAGACTAACTAACTAACTAACTAAGTTTTGTTGCTGTGTGTATAAGTTGTGTTTCTGTGTAAAAGTTGTTTCTGTGTGTGTATAAGTTGTGTTTCTGCGTGTAAGCTGTATGTAAGTTGTGTTTCTATGTGTAAGTTGTGTTTTTGTGTGGACGTTGTGTGTGTGTGTGTGTGTGTTCTGTTTATGAGTAGGCTATGTTTTTGTGTAAGTTGTGTTTTTATGTAAAATTTGTGTGTGTGTGTGTTTAGTTGTGTTTGTGTGTAAGTTGTGTTTATGTGTGTAAGTTGTGTTTATGTGTGTAAGTTGTGTTTGTATTTGTAAGTTGTGTTTCTGTGTGTAAGTTGTGTTTCTATGTAAAATGTGTGTGTGTGTGTGTGTGTTTAGTTGTGTTTGAATGTAAGTTGTGTTGTGTGTGTGTAAGTTGTGTTTATGTGTGTAAGTTTTGTTTATGTGTGTAAGTTTTGTTTATGTGTGTAAGTTGTGTTCATGTATGTAAGTTGTGTTTATGTGTGTAAGTTGTGATTATGTGTGTAAGTTGTGTTAATATGTGTAAGTTGTGTCCCTGTAAGTTGTTTCTGGCTGCCGTAGTGTATCTGGGGGATTGGAGGTAATTCTTGCTACAGGCAAACATAGATTGCCTCTTTCTCCTCCCGTTGCAGATTCTTCTTCTTCTTCTTCTTCTTCTTCTTCTTCTTCTTCTTCTCCTCCTCC